>JBAMJV010003556.1:0-27500 GCA_037951105.1 Echinarachnius parma
TATAATCGTACTGTGTAAAGCGCACGTTGTGGTTGGCCCCCCTGGCAATGATGTACCGGCCACCTTAACATTCAACATGTCTCCTTAGCTCTCCTTAATTTGAATCGATTACATACGAGTGATTGCAGTTATGACACAGCAATATAATACCACTCCTGCATCCAAGTGGCTAGTATCAAATGAAAGCTCTGTGTTCACATGGGACTGATGAGAATTATGACCAAGTTTCCCACATAATGGGACTTATGATGCAAAATGCAAGAGAAAATAATCGCAGTATGCAACTTAATTATATTTAGACAAAAGAGGAGAATATGGTTTATAGATAAGATTTAAAGAATATGTTCTTTTGATGTTATAGGTTTGTGAGCAGTACTGCTTCTAAAATGAGGTACAAACTGTTGACTTTGCCCTGAGCTGGCCTGCCCAAATTACTTTGAGGGCTAGAGAGTTTATTTATTTGTCATTTTCTCTACCATTATTCATCTGCTGTTTGATATTGTTATTTTTACTCAATTGTTCATTTGTTTGTTTATATTGTGACTGTAGGTTTGCAAGAAGTGCTTCTACAATGAGGCACAGAGTGTTGGATTACTTTGAGAGTTAAAGAGTTGATTTATTTTCCATTTTCTTTATCATTATTATTGTCAATATTGATCTTTTTACTCAATTGTTAATTTGTTTGTATACATTGTGATTTTAGGTTTGTGAGAAGTGCTTCTACAATGAGGCACAGACCGTTGAGAGCTGGGGAGTTTATTCACTTTCCATTTTCTTTATCATTATTATAGTTGATAATTGTTATTTTTTCTGAATTGTTCATTTGTTTTTTATATATTGTGATTGTAGGTTTGCGAGAAGTGCTTCTACAATGAGGCACAAACTGTTGGCTTCACCTTCAGCCAGACAGACTACTTTGAGAGCTGGAGAGCTGCCAAACACCTCGAGAGTAAAGTCCTAAATAGGTGAGTTTTAAATCTAGTGAAGGCCAACACATATTTCTTACAACAAGATGTACATGTATAACCCTCCGAGTGCTTGCATAAAGAGTTACGGTCATTTGCAAACTTGTGATTAATTGCAAAGTTGCGATTAATCGCAAGTCAGGAAATGCGCCTAAATGCTAAAATCTGATTGGCTCAAATGTGCATATTTTCTGACTTGAGTTTAATCGCAACTTTGCGATTGATCGCAACTCCTTGTGCAACATCCCCCTAGTCACAATGCTCATAAATTTCAGATCTGTTGATTTGTTCCTTCCTATAAATGTCCGCAGTAGAAAAATGTAGAATAGATTGCATATGTACTTGATTTTGTACCAAGCTTCTATTAATTGTAGATGAATGGAGGATTAATTAAAAGCTTTTCTTTTAATCTCGTCTAAAGAAATGGGTCAACTAGATTTTTTGGGCAATTTAATTTGGCACTCGGATGGTTTATTAAAATTGCTTTTGAAAAAAACTTATGATGAAGACCGGTACCTGGCTAGATGTGGCTTACTCAAATGCACCTTAACCCTATTCTAACTGGGCTATTTCAGACCAGGTTTTACTGGGGGGGGGGGGGCAATTTGACCCCCCCCCCCCAAGATCTCGAAGACCGATTGTCCGATTCACGCAAAATTTTGCATGGAGGTACATTGAAGTATTAGCGACGCGTTCATGTTTTCGTTTAAACAATCCAATGTTAAATATGCTAATTTATGCAGAAATCCTCTTTTTTCTGTAAATCACTAAATGTTGCTCAGAATATGCTAATTTTGTGCATGATTATTCTTTATGACTTAATTAACAGGTTTTCAAAAAAAAAATTTTCTTATGTATTTCTTTGTTTTTTCGACTTATGTTTTTTATTGTTTTTTTCAATGGAATAAATTATTGACCATTATCGAACCATTTTTAGCCCAAAATTAAATGATTGCAGTGATTAGAATGAAAAATAATGAAGGTTTTGTGTATTCTAGGAAAAAAAATCAATTTCCATACAAGGATTTGTACACAAATCACAAAATTTAGCGATTTTTGGGCCGACGATCACTTACGAAAGGTCACGTGACTTTACAACGGTATATCTGATTGTCGCATTTTTGGTCTCAAAAGTTGCGCAAGACTTCAATGAAAAAACTCATGAAGTCGCGCGGCAATATCTGCGCGCATTGCGGAATTATCGCGCGAAAAGTTGAGGGGGGGTCAAATTGACCCCCCCCCCAGTTAAGATAGGGTTAACGGTTTCTCATGGCTAGTATACACCTAGGGGAGCTGTGGTGCACAAGTCACAAGATAATTGAATAGAAATGAAACATACTCAAATGAATGGAGATAATGATGCACCTAGAGTGTCTTCAAGCAAGTTTGTGCGCTTTACTGGTTTTGTTACTCAGAATATAAACTCAAACTCAGTTTGTGAATCATTTGACAATCAAATGAACAAAACATAAACAAAATTATTATGTTCCTAAATTTGTCACTATTTACGAATGCATTTTTGTTGTTCTTGGAATTTTTGAATAATTAAAGTAATTGAACCGTAACGAAATATACATTAATGAAACTGGCTAAGTATAAGAATGGTACTTTTTTCATCTTTTCCAAATTAGGCCAGCTATTCAACGCAATCTCAAGCACCTTGTCTATGGGTTCGAAGTGCACTTCAAACCTGACCCAGCAAACCCTTCTATGGCTGAACCTCCTACACAAACTGCTACAACCACCCCTGACTTGCCAACATCTAGTGCCACAGCAACTACCACAATGTCTGACTCGGATGAATCTGCTCAAAACACTGCCACAACGACTACAACACCACCTACAGTGACTACAACATCCCCTGCAACAACTACTGTTGTATCTGAAACGCCAAATACAGCAACAAGTTTGAGCTCTGCCAACACAAAGCAAGACCAGAAAGGGCAGAGGTCTGGCTTCCTTGGGTTTCGAAGGGGCAAAACAACCACTACCACTACCACATCCATCGATTTGCCGATACCAAGTACCACAGAAGCTCCCACAATTGCTGAATCAACCGTGTCTGCCATAAACACCAACACACCACCTGCAGCAACAAGTGAATCTGAACAGCCAACTGCAGAAAATGATGTCGCATCCAAGGAACCTCCTACGACTCAGCAAGAGAAGGTTCAGAGATCAGGATTCTTTGGGTTGCGAAAAGATAAAACAACCACTACAGCAGCCATTGATATGCCAACACCAAGTACCACAGCAGCAACTGAATCTGAACAGCCAGCTGCAGGAGATGATGTCGCATCGCAGCAACCTCCAACAACTGAGCAGCAGAAAGTGGAGAGGTCAGGATTCCTTGGGTTGCGAAGGGGTAAAGCAGCAGCTGCTACCACATCAACTCCCCAAAATAAAGACGTAACTGCACAACCAACAGCGACTGACCCTGCCGAATCTCCAGCAACAAGTACCTCAACTAACTTGGCTAATTCTGCCACACCATCTACCACCACCAACTCAAAGTCAAGCTGTGCCATTCCAGAAAGTGATATTGCAACCATGCAAACATCAGCAACTCAAACTCAGCAACTACAGAAGGCGCCGGGGTCAGGCTTCCGTGGGTTGCTATGGGGTAAAACAACACCCACTACCACCACATCAACTCCTGCAACCACTGAATCTGCTGAAGCTCCAACAACACTTACAACACCTGTCTCTGCTGATTCTAAAACCAACACAGGCCCACCACTGCCACCAGCAGCAACAACTATGACAACCACCTCTAGCAACCAAGAATATGACATTGCCACCCAGCCACCACCCTCAACAACTGGTCAACCTCAACAAAAGTCACAGAAATCTATCTTCCGATGGGGTAGAAGCAATACAGCAACTACAACTTCTGTTACAGCTCCCAGTACGGATTCTGCTACAATTTCCATGATAACTGACTTCACTGAGTTTCCTGCAATACCTACAGCCACGACAAAAACCTCAACAACTGTATCTACTGTATCTGAACCCTCAACTACTACCACAAATAAAAGTTCTACTATCCCAGAAGATGATGTAAAAACAACAACACAACAGAAGGCAACAAGGTCCGCTTTTCGTGGGATGTATTGGGGAACGAGCAAAGCAACAACCACTACCACCACAACAACCGACACACCATCGCAAATTGTTGCTGCAACTCCCTCAACAACTGAATATATTGCATCCGAAGTACCAACTTCGACCACAAGTACAACTTGTACCAATCCTGAAGACGATGTTACACCCCAGCAACCACAACCACCCGAGCAACAACAGAAGGCACAGAGATCAGTTCTCCAAGGTCTGCGATGGAGTAAAACGGTAACCCCCGTCTCTGTCGACACACCAATACCAACCACTGCGTCAACACTCACAACATCGGCCGACTCTTTGACAACAACCACAAATACAACTTGTATCAATCCTGAAGATGATGTTACACCCCAGCAACCACAACCACCCGAGCAACAACAGAAGGCACAGAGATCAGTTCTCCAAGGTCTGCGATGGAGTAAAACGGTAACCCCCGTCTCTGTCGACACACCAATACCAACCACTGCGTCAACACTCACAACATCGGCCGACTCTTTGACAACAACCACAAATACAACTTGTATCAATCCTGAAGATGATGTTACACCCCAGCAACCACAACCACCCGAGCAACAACAGAAGGCACAGAGATCGGTTCTCCAAGGTCTGCGATGGGGTAAAACGGTAACCTCCGTCTCTATAGACACACCAATACCAACCACTGCGTCAACACTCACAACATCGGCCGACTCTTTGACAACAACCACAAATACAACTTGTATCAATCCTGAAGATGATGTTACACCCCAGCAACCACAACCACCCGAGCAACAACAGAAGGCACAGAGATCGGTTCTCCAAGGTCTACGATGGGGTAAAACGGTAAACCCCGTCTCTGTCGACACAACAATACCAACCACTGCGTCAACACTCACAACATCGGCCGACTCTTTGACAACAACCACAAATACAACTTGTATCAATCCTGAAGATGATGTTACACCCCAGCAACCACAACCACCCGAGCAACAACAGAAGGCACAGAGATCGGTTCTCCAAGGTCTACGATGGGGTAAAACGGTAACCCCCGTCTCTGTCGACACAACAATACCAACCACTGCGTCAACACTCACAACATCGGCCGACTCTTTGACAACAACCACAAATACAACTTGTATCAATCCTGAAGATAATGTTACACCCCAGCAACCACAACCACCCGAGCAACAACAGAAGGCACAGAGATCGGTTCTCCAAGGTCTGCGATGGGGTAAAACGGTTACCTCCGTCTCTATAGACACACCAATACCAACCACTGCGTCAACACTCACAACATCGGCCGACTCTTTGACAACAACCACAAATACAACTTGTATCAATCCTGAAGATGATGTTACACCCCAGCAACCACAACCACCCGAGCAACAACAGAAGGCACAGAGATCGGTTCTCCAAGGTCTACGATGGGGTAAAACGATAACCCCCGTCTCTGTCGACACAACAATACCAACCACTGCGTCAACACTCACAACATCGGCCGACTCTTTGACAACAACCACAAATACAACTTGTATCAATCCTGAAGATGATGTTACACCCCAGCAACCACAACCACCCGAGCAACATCAGAAGGCACAGAGATCGGTTCTCCAAGGTCTGCGATGGAGTAAAACGGTAACCCCTGTCTCTGTCGACACGCCAATACCAACCACTGCGTCAACACTCACAACATCGGCCGACTCTTTGACAACAACCACAAATACAACTTGTATCAATCCTGAAGATGATGTTACACCCCAGCAACCACAACCACCCGAGCAACAACAGAAGGCACAGAGATCGGTTCTCCAAGGTCTGCGATGGGGTAAAACGGTTACCTCCGTCTCTATAGACACACCAATACCAACCACTGCGTCAACACTCACAACATCGGCCGACTCTTTGACAACAACCACAAATACAACTTGTATCAATCCTGAAGATGATGTTACACCCCAGCAACCACAACCACCCGAGCAACATCAGAAGGCACAGAGATCGGTTCTCCAAGGTCTGCGATGGAGTAAAACGGTAACCCCTGTCTCTGTCGACACGCCAATACCAACCACTGTGTCAACACTCACAACATCGGCCGACTCTTTGACAACAACCACAAATACAACTTGTATCAATCCTGAAGATGATGTTACACCCCAGCAACCACAACCACCCGAGCAACAACAGAAGGCACAGAGATCGGTTCTCCAAGGTCTACGATGGGGTAAAACGATAACCCCCGTCTCTGTCGACACAACAATACCAACCACTGCGTCAACACTCACAACATCGGCCGACTCTTTGACAACAACCACAAATACAACTTGTATCAATCCTGAAGATGATGTTACACCCCAGCAACCACAACCACCCGAGCAACATCAGAAGGCACAGAGATCGGTTCTCCAAGGTCTGCGATGGAGTAAAACGGTAACCCCTGTCTCTGTCGACACGCCAATACCAACCACTGTGTTAACACTCACAACATCGGCCGACTCTTTGACAACAACCACAAATACAACTTGTATCAATCCTGAAGATGATGTTACACCCCAGCAACCACAACCACCCGAGCAACAACAGAAGGCACAGAGATCGGTTCTCCAAGGTCTACGATGGGGTAAAACGGTAACCTCCGTCTCTATAGACACACCAATACCAACCACTGCGTCAACACTCACAACATCGGCCGACTCTTTGACAACAACCACAAATACAACTTGTATCAATCCTGAAGATGATGTTACACCCCAGCAACCACAACCACCCGAGCAACATCAGAAGGCACAGAGATCGGTTCTCCAAGGTCTGCGATGGGGTAAAACGGTAACCCCCGTCTCTGTCGACACACCAATACCAACCACTGTGTCAACACTCACAACATCGGCCGAGTCTTTGTCAGCAACCACATCTACCAGCTTAAATAAGTCTGCAACATTATCTACCACCACTACCACAAATACAAGCTCTGCAAAAATGGAAGGTGATGTCACAACTCAAACCACTCAGCAACAGACGGCAACAACTTCTAGTTTGTGGGGTATGCGAAAAGGTGCAAGCAAGACAACAAGTACCACCACTTATTCTGACACACCATTGCAAACTATTGCTGCCACTGCTACAACATCTGATGTTAGTACACCTCCCACAATACTTCCAGCAACTGAATCTGTAACTGCAATCGCCAAAACTGTCTTGACTGATACTACAACACCAGCTACCACAACCTCCACCCCAAATCTGAGCGCTGGCGTCACAACTCAGCAAAAGACTTCTAGATCGGTCTTCCAAGGGTTGCGATGGGGTAAAACAACCACAACCACCACCGCTACAACCGAGACACCGACGCTAACCTCCACAACTGGCTCCACTGAATCTTTAACAACAATCACAACATTGGACTTGAATGTTTCTACACCACTAACCACCACCACCACCACCACCACAGCAAATACAAGCTCTACCGCTCCAGAAGATGATTTGGCAGCCGAGCAACCGCAGAAAGCACAAAGGTCGGTCTTGCGTGGTTTGAGGTGGGGTTCGAGCAGGACAACGACAAGCACCACAACCACCTCTACCGACTCCCCTGTATCAACTGCCACTATAATTCCAACAGTTGACACTGCTGTACCTCCACCTACGCTAACAACTACAGTGAAACCTTCAATACCCGACTTCGCTGAAGCTACACCAGCTACTACCATGAAAATTACAAGCGGTGCCGATCGAGAAGGTGACCTTCAATTTGAGCCGCCACTGACAGAACAACAGAGTCCACAATTACCGAGGTCGGCCGTCTACAGGGGGTTGCGATGGGGTGCCGGCAAGATCCAGAGGGCACCGGGCTATGTTCTCCATGGTGTGGTGGAGGCACCGGTGTGGGTGGTGCAAGCACCGGGCCTGGTGAAACAGGGTGTCATGCAGGTATGTCTATTTGAAACAGTTATTTTTTTCTCATAATCTTGATTAAGAAAATGCACAAAATATCTTGACCATTAGTCTGAGAGGTAAAACAAAATTATTTTGAAACATTTAATTCATCTTTGGTTGTAACCTATTTTGTAACGCAAAGAAAATCATTACAATTTATTTAATTTTTAATTTGTTGAATGTATGATTTGGAATTGAAATTTACTTTGAAACTTGCAACTTCACCTATCAATTTTCAATATGAAATATACAATTACATTTGAAAGTATTTTAAACGAATAGAAGAGAAACTTGAAATTGCAATTTGCAGGCACCCTCGAAGGTGAAGCAGGGTGTTGTGTACATGGGGAAGGCAGATACATGGAAGAAGAGGAGTGTACCAGAATGGCAGAAACCACCGACATGGGTGGTGAGTATACATAATTATTTACCTCTTTTCCCTTTTTATCTTCTTTTCATTAGGCCTCGTTTCATAAAACTTTTCCAATTGTTTTAACTGGCCAATTAATGTAACAACCATGACAACAGCTAAAATGCTCAATGCCGATTGGCTGTTGCCATAGTAAGTACAATAATTGAAATGGGGCCCTGGTCTAGTGGTCAGACTCTGAGCTCTGCTCCTGGCACTAATCGGCCCGGGTTTGAATTGTCGGTTGATGGTTATGCAAATTCATCTGTTAGTGATAATGTTTTGTTTGTATTCTATTGTATGTTTAATTGAATTTATAGGAATAAAACATTACTTTAAAAAATGGTTCATGCCAATGCGAAAATGCAAGATGGTACATACTTTGACGATCAGGGGGAATAATGATAATTGTGCGCCACAAGCTGACAGATGTACGCACATTAAAAATGTATAGTTATTATTATTATTATTATTAAACATCCTGTTACGAAGTTATGAATATTTCATTATAAATGATTAGATAGGTTACATAAAAAATTGTGATTATATTTACCGGTAGTTTTTGTCCAATGCAGTCTTTATTATGGTAATGTATAGCGATTACTGATGATGATGTCAGATTTAGTATTTTTCTAGAACAGTATACTACAATTTCAGTTAGCTAATTGGTTGTAGCTTGAGTTACAGTCTCATGCCTTATACAGAGCTGCCAACTAGTACGGATTTTCCCTAATTGGTACGGAAATTGACAACCATTACGGGAGTACGGAATGCCGCTTAAAAATTACGGAAAAAAAAAAAAAAAACGTTTTTGCCGATAACGGTCGGTTAACCGTCGTGTAACCTAGGCTAGGAAGGATAAGCTTGGGGCGTATCAGAAATAAATCAACTTCTTAAACTTTTCTGGTTATTTTATTGTTGTAGACTGTTATTTGTTTGTCTATTTAGTGCAACTCATCATTGCCTTTCCCCCTTTACCCCCTTCCTTTTCTGAAAATGATGTTGATACCTCATATATTTTTACTTTCTTTTAATTTACTAATTTATTGTTCCACTGACTGTTTTTGTTGTTGTTTAAACCCATTTTAAACTTGGGTTGAATTTGAGGGGAAATGATCCTTAAAATAGGCTCAGATTGCACCAGAGAGCATCTGGGACCCCAGAGCTTCCAAATGTTGGCAGCTATGCATGGCATGCAGTATGTGACAAAGCTAATTGCATCAGGCGCGCACCGCGTCCGCGCAGTGTTGTAGTGTTGGTTTTTGAGGTTCATAGAGCCGCGTAGGAAATTACTGATTTCTTCCCCAAATTACTGATTTTGAGCCTTGAGAGTACTGATTTCATGTTCTAGAGGTTGGCAGCTCTGCTTATACGTTATGCTGGTAGAAAACTATATCACATTTCACTTGTTTTTCTTTTCCATCTGTTTGGTGTCAACCCCCCCCCCCCCCCCCCCCCCCAACAAAAAAAAAAGTCTTGATACTGTATAGTACATGCTGATGATGATGAGTCAGACTTTGTTTTTTTCTAGAACAGTATTATTATTACAAGTTCAGTTATAGCTGCATTTGCTTTTTTCTAGAACGGTACATTTTCATGTACAATGTATATTACAAGTTCAGTTAGCTATGTGTTTGGAGCTTGAGTTACAGTTACATGCTAAGTTATGCTGGTAGTACACTCTATCACATTTCACTTGTTTTGTCTCCATCTGTTTGGTATATGTCAAGTGCCCCAAAGTCTTGATACTGCGTAGTAAATACTGATGATGAGTAGAACTTAGTATTTTTTCAAGAACAGTATTTTTAATGCAAGTTCAGTTTGCTACTTTGTTTCGAGCTTGAGTTACAGTCACATGTTAAGTACAGGTAGTACACTATATCAAATTTCACTTGTTTTCCTCTCTCGATTTGTTTGGTATAAGTGTCAACCCCCCTACAAAAATAAATTAAAAAAAACAACATACCGTTTAGTTTTACTAAACGGTATGTTTTTTTGTTTTTTTACTGATTATGAATAAGCCTTAGTATTTTTCTAGAACAGCTAGTATGGACAGGTGTCTTAACTTCGCGCGTATCCCAACTTCGCGGATCATAGGCGAGATACGCAAAAATTAGAACACGGACACGGCGACGGAAATTTTCAATGTCAACTGAAAGAGCACACATCAAGTACTCAGAAACCAAAAAATTAGCCAATAAAGAGCAATATTTCTGAAGAAATACTTACTTTTTGTGGTCTTTTTTTGTAAATCACAACTTTGGTGTTCCAACAAAATTATGGAGGAGGAAGTATCAAGCAAATTAGACGGAAATCGTTCCAGTAGAACATATTTGTTGTCATCGAAAGGCTGCGCAAAATGCTCCTTTATTCGACCTACCCATCAAATTTACTTTCGGATCGCGCAATCTCCGTAGATAGCTTGACAACGCTGCGCGTGCTAAGATGCTAATGCGCACAAAATGTTTGCATCATCACACTGCCATTGAAATGCGTGTTACGGTTTGCTACACGGGATACGTGTTAAGTCAATGGCAGGGTGCCCTATGTATTATGCGCGAAGTATGGAGACTACCGTACTCGGTGAAGAAGCTCTTGCTGATATGACATAGTCACGGAATCGGGTCATTAACACCACGAATTGTGAGTTTAAATGAAATTGTTCAAGATAAATCGAATCCTCAGAATTTGAGGGGTAATTTATTATTGTTTCATTGAGATTACTGTAATTTTCTTGATCCTAAGCCACTTTGAAAAAATCCTAAATTTTCGTGCGCGAAGTTAAGACACGGCATCGTACATAACAAGTTTAGTGAGCTGCATTTAATTGGAGCTTAAGTCACAGATACGCTAAGTTATGCTGGTAGTGCAATTCAAGTATATCAAATTTTGCTTGATTATGATTCTGTTTATTTTAAGTCGATCAGTCAACCAAATGAAAAGAACTGACATGATTGAAGCTGTATTGAACTAATTCCTACATAGAACACATTGCTCTTTACTCTAGGTTTCCATTTAGCAATGAATGCATACAAATCAGTGGCGTAGCTACAAGGGCACGGGAGGGATTTAGGGGACACGTGCATGCCCACCAACCCCTCCATTAATTTACAAACACAATGAAAGACACAAGGGTATACATTCTTTAAAAAAAGTCTTAACAGTCAGTTTTGTTTAAACAGAGAGAACCAAATAAATATATAGGTAGCTTGAATGGTCCCCTGAGACCATGATGCACTGTATTTCAGGGCACCATGACATGAAGATTCACAATTAATCATAATTGATTAATTGGTTGTACACCCAGTTAATTGATCGTATGATCAATTGATGAGTTGTACGATTAATCTTGAATCTTTATGTTACAGTGCCCTGATTTGTTGATAGATTATTATGTTCTGATAACTTCATAGTGTTAATTTTGTTTGATATTTTCTTTAAATTAAAAGTGCAAGTATTGGCACCTGTGACATTGCTCTCTAGATCAGTACAACAGCTTAGAGTTTAACAAAATTTATTTTAAGAACATAATTTGTTTCTACCCCTATTTAATATATATTGATTTTATTACACAGAGTGAAGGCACAAGTTGTCAGTGTTGCAACATCCCATATCGCACACTGGAGCAGCGAAGCAACTGCCGTGTTTGCGGAAAGCTAGTCTGCAAGGCCCAGTCTACGATGGACCTGCTCTTATACAAGCCGGACCTTATAGACCAGCCTGTTCTAGGGGACTATGCCAGATGGGCCATTATCAGAGTCGTTGGGGTGAGTACTGGAACTGATTTTATTTGAAATGTATTTCTTCAATTTTAATGCACATTATATTTTGATATTTGAGAAGCTAATCTGTAAATAGGTCTACGTTGGACTTGCTCTTATACAAGGTTGATCTACTAGATTAGCCCATGCTAGGGGACTATGCTAGATGAGCCATAATTGGAGTAGTAGGGATTAATACTTTTGATTATTATTTGTTATCAGCCATTATCGAGCCCAGCTTCAAGTCATTCAAGTTGAGGAGCAACTACAGTTTAGCAGGGGAGGAGGAGGACGAGAACAACTTATTATAGTAGTGTGTCCATGAACTAATCAACAAATCATTTATTTAGTTTTAAAATTAACTAATTGAATAATTCTTTGTTCAGGGTCCACTTGTAGATCCAGACCACCGCCTATACCTGCTTGTGTGTCAGCCCTGCCAAGCCCATCTCCAAGACATTCAAGTTGAGGAGCATCTACAGCTTTAATAGCAGGGGAGGAGGAGGGGGACTATTCAACTAAACAATGAGTAATTTGGTCAGTCGATTGATCAGTGAATTAATCAGTCATCTTTTATGATATTTCATTCATCCTTTTAGGGTCCGCTTGTAGAGCCAGACCACCGCCTGTGCCTGCGGGTGTGCCAGCCCTGCCGACTATTAAATTTATTAGAGGAGTTCAGGGTCCACTTGAGCCAGACCACCGTCTCTACCTGCGTGTGTGTTGGCCATACCGAATCCAATTTCAAGACATTCAAGTTGAGGAGCATCTAGGGCTTAGCAGCAGGGAGGAGAAGGACTAAACAAACTTATTATAGTGTGTCCGTGGACTAATCAACAAATTAGTATAATTAGTGCATTGATTTTCATTAATTCCTCCTTCAGAATCCATTCATAGAGCTAGACCACCGCCTGTACCTGCGTGTGTGTCAGCTATGCCAAGCCCACCATGTTGATCGATCGGAGCATCTACAGCTTAGCAGGGGAGGAGTAGCTAGAACAACTTATTATAGTAGTGTGTCCATGAACTAATCAACAAATCATTTATTTAGTTTTAAAATTAACTAATTGAATAATTCTTTGTTCAGGGTCTACTTGTAGAGCCAGACCACCGCCTGTACTTGCATGTGTGTCAGCCCTGCCAAGCCCACCTCCAAGACATTCAAGTTGAAGAGCATCTACAGCTTAGCAGGATAGGAGGTAGGGGACTATTAAACTAAACAATGAGTAATTTGGTCAGTCAATTGATCAGTGAATTAATCAGTCATCTTTTATGATATTTCATTCATCTTTTTAGGGTCCACTTGTAGAGCCAGACCACCGCCTGTATCTGCGGTTGTGCCAGCCCTGCCGAGCCCACCTCCAAGACATTCAGGTCGAGGAGCATCTGAGGCTAATCGAGGGCGGGGGACTGGTTAACCTGTGCTGGCAGCAGATAATGACCATCTACAGGAACATTTTGTACATCAGATCTAGGATTGACGGCAAACTCCAAGAGGCAAGTATCCCATGATAATCATTTTTTTAGTTCCAATCAATCAATCAATCAAATGATTGATTGGTTGGTCGGTCAGTCGGTCGGTAAGTCGGTCGATCAGTCAACCAATAAATCATGAATATCTACAGGGACATACTGTACATCAGATCTAGGATTGACTGCAAACTCCAAGAGGCAAGTATCCCATGGTAATCAGCTTTCGAGTTCCAATCAATTAATCAAGCAGGTGGTCAGTCGGTCTGTCGGTCCATCCGTCCGTCGGCTGTCAATGACAATGTCAAACAATCAATGATCATCTATGTGGACATACATGTACTGTACATCAGATCCACAAAGTTTCAAACTCCAAGAGACATGTATCTCATGATCATTCGTTCAAGGTCTTGACTTTAAAACACTTAGATATAACTATATAATGAATGTTACATCTCAGTTTTTTAGTAGAAATTCCAAACTTAATAGGGCAAAACTGAATACAATTAATAATTAAGATATCATGGTGATTAATTCCATTATATTTATTTTACATATTGGGCAGATATGTTAATTAGTGTTGCTTTTTGTATGAAAGGGAAACAACATACACTACATGTATGCTAACCATATTTTGGAGGTTAAATATAGGCCATCACCTTATAATTTCGAAATATTGTGTCGTTTGATTTTCCAGTTTCGGAAGCTGATTGCCTCGGTGGAGACAAAAGTGACGTCAGCAGATGAAAAGATTCTTCCAGAAAGCCAGAAGAGAAAATTGATGGGTTCCTGTCAGGTATTGAATAACACTATTTCTTTTATACTAACATTCTATCGGATTGAGTGCAAAACTTAAAAAATGAGAGTATATAACTCCATCTTTATTCATGCCTCCAAAATAACTATTTGTTTCTGGTTGCCCATTTGGGCAAGTAATATTATACATTTTCAAAGTTTACTTGCCTGAATAAAAATGTACTTGCCTCCTTTTAAAACAATATGAAACACAAGAACATTTTATTGCACTAGGTAGCTCGATTAGCTTTGCAAATTTTTCACAAGCATCTAGATGACATTTGCATGTTAGGAATTACATTTTCTTTTGTAGTTGAACAGAAATGTTAGTTGCCCCATCGGGCAACCAAACTAGGCTATTTATGCAACTTTACTTGCCCGATTGGGCAACCAAACTAGACAGTTTATGAAATTTAACTTGCCCGACATCAATTTTTACTTGCCCTGGGCAATGGGCAAGTGCTAGTGTCGAGCTAGTGTCGAGCCCTGCTTTATTGATCATAGACTAGTATGATACAGTTGCTTGAGGTAGAGTTAAGATGTCAAAAATATCTCAATTGGTGTCTTGAAACTGAAAGGATTTAAAAATAGTCCTACTTTAATTATCTTTAAAAAGACGGTGTTAACAGACTGCCTGGCATCTCTGGTCGCTATCTGTGCGCAGCTGAAACATCTGAAACCCCAAACAACGGCTCAGCTCACTATCCTCAAGAACATATTGAAGGTAGGTCTGTACAGTACAAAGTCGATTTGTTTGGCTTGCCTTAATATGATGGTACATTTCTGCCATTATGATGTCTTTAACTTAAATTTGGATGAGACAATTCATCCTCAAGAATAACTGGAAAAAAAACATCTCGGTTCCTCGGCCATAGTTGAGAGGCTAAAGCAGGAAGATATCAGCGTGAGCCGGCAGGCTGTCTCCTCCTTCCTTCGAAAGTTCAAGACTACGCGTTCGATAACATCAAAGCGGAAACCTCGTCCTTCCAAGCTCGACAATTTCAAGGGCATTATCAACAATTTGTACAGGGACGACGACGAACTCAGCAGCACTGACGTCAAAAACAAGCTGGCAAGAGACTACCATCTGGAGGTGTCTGCCTCCACCATCAGGAAATGCAGGCAATGCCTGGGATGGGTCCGATGTCAAGCGAAAACGACACAGATGGTGCGCCATGCTAACAAGGCCAAGAGGCTTTTACACTGCGAGACTTTGCTCCGAGAAAATGACAAATTTAACGATGTCATATTCACTGAGTGCAGTGTGCAGCTCCACGCGAATTCAGAATTGAACTTTCAGAAAAAGGGCGAGGAGAGGAAGCAGAAGCCGCGACCAAAACACCCTGGAAAGGTCCACGTCTGGGCAGGGATTTCGCGCAGGGGAGCCACTGGAGTCTTGGTGTTCACCGGCATTGTGGACTCTAAGTTCTACTGCGAGGAAATTCTGAAAAAGACTCTTGTACCGTTCATCGAGACAGTGTGGCCCGACGGCCACAGGTTCCAGCAGGACAACGATCCAAAACATACGTCCAACTACACCAAGCAGTTCATGGCAGCCAACGGGATCAACTGGTGGGTTACCCCAGCAGAGTCGCCTGATCTGAACCCCATCGAACTGGTGTGGCACCAGATGAAATTGTGGATTAAGCGGTACGCCAAGCCACAGACCATTCCCGAGCTGCAAGAGGCCATCTGCAGTTTCTGGAGCACAATGGTCACTCACGAGCTGTGTGGAAACTACATCGACCATCTCCGCAATGTTGTCCCAAAAGTGATAGAGGTGGAAGGGAGAGCTTCAGGCTATTAAGCCTCGAACCCCTACACACAACGGCTCTTTTCAGAGCCACCCCAACGGCACTTTTCAGAGCCACCCCAACGGCACTTTTCAGAGCCACCACATATTCAAGAAAGAAATAAGATATGAAACTCTTTCTCTCTCTTTCCAATCCCTATTCATACGTCTCTAGCATTATAGAATATCTCTTTGAATAAAAAATAGTCTATCAATCTAAGTCCTTTAAATGATCCACATTATAAATAATAATAAATAACTTTTATAAAGCGATATGTTTCTACTTCAATGGGCAGTCAGTGTTATAGTGCTTTGTTTCATAAAGACAAAACCCGACAAACCCCGCCGCAAATCAAGCCACTCGCTGTGGCGCAATCGGAAGTGTGCTAGCCTGATAATCTAAAGACGCCTGGTTCGATACCCGGTCTTGCCGCCTCTTTTTTTGCGTAAACTCGTACTCAATGTTCGATATTATACAAGTCGGAAATTTTGGCTATGCGCATGCGCGAGTGTGGTTGTATCCAGCTGTATGTGTTAAAGACACACGCGTGTGGCGGTATAGACTGCCTAAACTTAAAGGGGACCACCAGGCAGATAACAACATATAAGTATATGTCCGGGATTATATGTTTTACTACCATTTTGTGATATCAAATAGATATCCAACATTTTTCAAAAGCTTGTGAATTCATTAACATTGCAATTAAATACCACCACTTACGGAACCAGTATCATTTCATGGTTCAGTACACACCAAACATTTGCGAGTGCGCCACGCATACGTTTGGAGACAATTCCGGACGATTCGTTCGCTTCTGGACAAAGGTATAGTATATGTACACGCAGACCTAGAGCGCATGCTTAAAAATGGTGATGCATTTTCTAATTATGTACTTTTTAACTGGAAACATATTTTTCTAAACTTATTCTTTTTTGGGTGGTGGTTCCTTTTAAACTTGCGTTCATAGCTTAGACGTGCGTACAGTATACGTATGACCTGTACCGTACCGTATAGCTTAGACGTGCGTACAGTATACGTACCTGTACCTACCGTACCTGCAATCAAAACGGTACGTATTTCAGTACGTACAGTATAGTACACGTGTATGGTTTCAATGTGACGCGCACGTCACATATACATGTACGTACCTAGGCCTATACGTCGTCGACCTCGCGTCTATAGTCTAGCTAGACGTAGACCTAATTCACAGTACGTGCATCCAGTGACAGTAGTGTTGACTGACAATCAATTCAAGGACAAGGTAACTGAATATTATATTATAATAATTTCAAACAGAAAGTCAAATGAAGGATGTAGATGATAGCTGCACATTTTAGGTCTTAGTAGAGTTATCACAATTGTTTTAATTTATTGATCATTTATAATTGTTATAATTAATAAATAAAAAAATAAAAAATGGCTAGACTCTCATTGGTTGTACAGAGACTGCTCTCCTTGCTCCTGCTTCTAATCTATCCCCTTTCCTCCCCATATACGATATCTCCACCTTCATCTCTCCTCTCCCCCACCCCCACCTCTTGTTTCTTTGATTCCCTCTCTATTTGGTTAAGGTTTGGTTAGGGTCAAAATTGATGTAACATATTAATTAAACATTATCATGGTAAATCTATTAATGTATCCCCCCTCTTGCCTTAAAGTGTTCCAGAGCTTACTACACAATGGTCAGCAGTCAGTTCAAAAGGCTCCAGTCTCAGCAACAGCAGATCACACCAGAAAGCCTTCAACTGGAAATTATTGATCTACTCGAATCAGAGGTCAGTATAATTCATATGCAAAAAAACAAACGATACAGCCATTCTTGTCACTTTTCAGATAAAGATTCCATCATAAAATATACAATTTTGTCTTTTAAATGATACATATGTACTTTACTTAATGCTAGCAATTATTTGTTTTTGTCTAGAGGCCTAGTCGGGGAAATAAAAACAAGATTTTACAAAACCTGAATCTGTTGCCCCCCCCCCCCCCCCCAAAAAAAAAAACAAAACACCACCATTACAAAAAAAAAATGGGGGGTTGTCAATTCAGGCCAGTGGAATTAAGCATCAATGAAATTTGGTGGCCTGTGGCCGAGAGCATGATCATGGCCCAGGACCAGACCTAGTTCCACTGATCTCTAGATATGCTTGTGTTATCCTTTACGGCTGAATGAATAAGGGCGGTATGTGTGCTCTGCTACGTTCTGTTGATTTGAATGTAATTCTAGCATATTGACATCGATGAGTTAGAGCCAATGATGCTAATTACCATCGTTGCTGGTCCGTAATCAGGCCCCTGCCCCCTGAAACTAATTTTTAGTGGCCCTATGCTAATTTTGAGCACTGCCTTACTAATTGTATATTAAGTTTACATTAGATATATGTATGATTTCACACATGTATCTGTTTGTGTTTAGGCCCTGAATTCAGCCTGTGCTTCACTGAAACAACTGGAGCAGGAGTCTAGGTATCTGTGTCAGACGCACAAACTGGATCTGGACATACCGCTCGTCATAAAGGAAACTGCAGAGGTATCTACAAATTTGTACATATAATTTGTCATGTATACAACTTTGATTATTCTAATTTTCTCTCAAGTTATCTAAAGTGATCTAAAGAGATAATAATCATAATTTCTTAAAGATTATGAAATTATCACAAATTTCCTCTATGCCATGCCTGAAAACTAGCACTGGCCTTTTTGGCCCATTTTGATTACAATTGTCATATTTAAAGGAAAGCAAAATGTTATTTCTTGGGGCTTACTCGTACTGATGAGAGCATAAATCCTGCCACTTCTGGTCATACATAAATTCCCTTCTGTGTGTCACTGATAATGGCAATAATACATTTTGTTTAACCGTTGGTCTCTGTTTTGAAACAGTACACGTTAAAATAATGTTGTATCTGACATAGCAGTGGAGGCAACAACAGCCGTTACGTAACCGGTTTTTGAAAGGTCATAACAAGGACCGTTTCTAAACATGGCAGCCTCCCTCCAATTTTCCTCGCTCATTTTCATTCTTATGAAACATATGCCTGGTCAGTTTCTCCAATGTTTGATCATTCTAAATGTTATTATTATGATTACTTTATTGTTTATATTTCAGGCTGTGGAGATTGAGTTGAAGGGAGCGTCAGGAGAGGATTGGGAGGAGAAGAAAGAACAGCTTGACGATGCCACTGAAATGGAGGTAAGAACTTTTGTTAAGAACATTATTTAAACATTTGTTAAGTTCTGTAGAGAGCCAACACTGTTGAATGTTCTTTGTTTTGTTTGAAGTGCCTCGAGTACGTTTTTATCTAGATAAGTGCGCTATATAAGTATTTATATTATATTAAATTATTATATCATGTGGATGTGGTGTGTCAAGATTGGTAGCGCATGGGCTTTCCAATCAGTGTGATCCCGAGTTCAAAAACTGAGTTTGTCCTTCAGTATGTGTTCCTAAATACTGGTTTACGTGCCCCTTGAAAGAAAAGATTCACTATTCCTTGACACACATGACCCTTTGAGCCTAGTTTATATAATACAACAGGACCAGGTTCCACTCGGGCTAGAGCCAGTTCTGTCGACAAAGCTAACCAAGCTACTGTTCTCTTTAATTTCTTTTGTTTTTGTGCAGTAATGCAGTTGAGTTTCTTCTATTTCTCTCCTAAATACTGGTTTATTTGACCCTTTAAAGAGAAGATTCATTAATTTTTGAGACACAAGCCCCTTCTGGGACCAGGTGATACCATACCACATGGTCACCTGACATATAGGCTATGGGCCAGCTCTGTAGAATAGCTGATCAAACTACTGTTCTCTTGAATGTCTTGTGTTTTTGTGCAGTAATGCAGTTGAATTTTATTCATTTTCTGTCCTAAATACTGGTTTAGGTGCCCCTCTAAAGAGAAGATTCACTGATTTCTGAGGCCCATACAAGACCCTCTGGGCCAGTTTGATACATTACCACAGGGCCAACTTACACACAGGCTAGTGGCCAGCTATGTAGAATGGCTTATCAAGCTATATAGTTCTCTTTCAATACATGTGTTTTTGTGCAGTAATGCTGTTGAATTCATTAATTTCTCTTCAAATGTTGGTTATCCCAGAGACACAAGACCCTCTGGTCCAAGCTGATACCCATACTTCAGGGCCAACTTACTTACATGGTAGGTAGAGTCCAGTTCTGAAGAAAAGCTGATCAATCTATTGTTCTCTGTCAATTCTTGTGTTTTACTGCAGTTTTTTATGTCCTCAATACTGGTTTAGGTGCCCCTCGAGATAGAAGATTCGCTGATTTCTGAGGCCCAAGACTCTCTGGGCCCAGTTGATACATTACCCACTGGTCAGCTGACCCACAGGCTGGGGGCCGGTTACGTGGAGTGGCTGCTGAAACTGAGATGCTTTGAGGTGGTCAGCAAGGTAATATTGCACTTTGTCTTAGTTTTCAAGCACTACATGACACAGGTACCAGCGATATTTTGCCTGTTACAGTGCAAATTTGCTCATTGGTAATTAAAATATCAGTAGTGATGTAATATTTTGGTCGTGTTTTAGAATTAGATGCCAAACCTGCTTCATTCAATTATCATCATTGTTCCTTGTATGGTTATCTCTGTTTTGTGCACTGGTAAAATATTTTTATTTTTATATATTGTTATGTTTGATTCATAATTTTGAGGATAGCATATTGCTTGTTTTGTTTTTAATGTTTTTTTGTTGTTGAAAATTTGTGAAATTTTATTTTCTGGCTTAAAACAATGTATTACATGTACTTAAAACCAGTAAAATGAATGTACATGTACATGTTAACATTTCTTTGTTCCATCAGGGTTGCAAAAGAAAAAAAAATGTAGAAAAGCAGTTTGTTGACCTTAACCAAGAAAAGAAGAACAAAGTCAAACTGTATACTTTCTGATTCTTTGTCTGTTGGTATTAAGGTACGGCTCCAGCTCTTGACCAGGAGCAAGGAGAGCAGTCTCCAGGCTACCAAGGAGAGTCTAGAACAGCTGAGGCAGACACTGGAAGAAATTGAGGATGAGGATGCTGGAGAGGCAAATATAATGCAGGTGATGTGCTAAGCCTGGGACTTTTTGAGATATAGGGGGAATAAGGGAGGGGTGGAGAAATATCATGGAAAGCAGTCCCCAAACAACCAATGCTACGAAGGATTCCCTAGATCAGCTGAGGCAGATGCTGGAAGAAATCAAGGATTTTGAAAAAAAGACTATTTTGAAAAAGAGAGGAGAAGAGAAGATATAAAGGTACTAAAGAAGAAAAGGAAAAAATGAGGGAGTAGAGAAGGAGGGGAGTGGGGCAAGGAGAACAATCTCCAGGCAACCAGGGAGAGTCTAGACCAGCCGAGACAGACACTGGAAGACATTGAGGAGAAAGAAGCAGGGGAAGGGAAATACAATGCAGGTAGTTGGCTAACAATTGGAGTTTGGCGTTTGTGAGAAGGTAGAGATATTTTGGGAGGAAAGGTAAGTGACAAGAAGAAGGAGCATGGAGAGCAGTCTCCTGGCAACCAAGGATACCAAGGAGTCCCTAGAGACAGCTGAGACAGGTGCTGGAATAAATCAAGGATGATGAGGCAGCTAGGGGAGGCAGATATAATGCAGGTAATTAGCTAAGCCCTTCTGAGTTTTTGGAAAGAGAGAGGAGAGGAGGTGTAGATGGAAAGGGAGGAAAGGAAGAAGCATCAATAGATATTTTGATGGAACTCTTAGGAAGGAGAGTAAGACAAAGGAAAGAAAGTAAATTCGGATTGCAGCAGTAACAACAACTTTAAATATCTGGGCAACTCCAGCGTCACGGACATTACAAACAGACAGTTTTTCATGACTTTCCAATGCCGCTACTAATTCATACCTCTACCTAATGTCTAACTTTTATTTTGATTACAAAGCAATAGCCTGGTTAAGTATGCCAAAAAAGTTTCAGAACATTTATCCAATTTGTTACTGAGTATTTCTGCAAAATGAGCGCCGTCACGGACATTACATTTTTTGGACATGACTTTTTGCATCCATATACATCTTTGCAAAAATCTGTGAGTTCTGAGACCTCACAAAGGTAATTTAGGTATTCAATTATAGACAAGGCAATGATGAATTGAATCCAAGTTGGATTTTGCGAAACGGGCCAGGTATATGTGATCTAGACAACAAAACGTTGCATCACGGACATTACATTTTTCAGCGTCACGGACATTACAGTTTGTCCAGAGGATTTGATGAATTCAAATATATACTTTAGAGCACTACAAAAAATGAAATAAAAATGTGAAAAGGTACTTTGATTATCAGTCATCAAATTTGGTGCCTCAAATAATAAAAATACCAGAAATTTTTGAAATTATAAGGATTTTCCTGAAATTTGCACAGGGTAGTCCCACGTGTGGAGTTTCATGTATGGTTTCCGTTTCTCCTATAATGAGACACCCGAGAATAACAAAAATCATGTGAACTGAAAGATATAATCATAGGATCATGTTGTATGGAAAAATAATCCATAAAAAATTAATAGGATTTGAAATAGAGCCAATTGTTTTTTTTAGTTCATGTCCACTTTTTCGTGGAATTGCCCATCTGTTAATGTAGGGTCCTGATCTTACATCAACATCACTTTCATCAATTCATCAAAGAGATTCTCAATTGAATTTAATGATATAATGTATGTCTTATTTATTTTTGTTTTCTTTCTGCATACAGGTACCTGGTACTTCATGAAGAGCAAGATGCTTGAACGAGAAATCGCAACAAGATCAATTCATCATCACCCAGGATTCTATAAACCCATTCAGGACTGGTCATGAATGTATTTGGGCTGTGGTCTACGGAGAATACATGTTGAAGCAAAATCAGTCCGTCCTGAACGGGTTAAACGTCTAATGACAACATTGTGGAATTGGTGCCACTGTATGTTGTCTAAAAGCTGCACAAGGAATATTTAACCTCAAATTGGACATATCTATTCTATGCTTTAATATTTCAACTTTATTTTAAGGGGGTCGGGTGTGTATAGTACAGTCAAACTTGTGTATAGTGACCACCTAAAGGAAACAAGAAAAGAGGCCATTGTAGACAGGTGACCTCTGTAGACAGGTTCCATCACATTGTTTTTCATCTGAAGAGGAACACTTTTGGTGGCCACTATAGGCAGGTTGGCTGCTATTGACAAGTGGCCACAAAAGATGGGTTTGACTGTCTGCAAACATTTACATATACAGTCAAACCCGTCTTAGTGGCCACCAGTCTATAGCAGCAAACCTGTCTATAGTGGCCAACAAAACTGATCCCTTGCAGAGAAAACCAATGTCATGGAACCTGTATATAGAGGTCACCTGTCTACAGTGGCCACTTTTCTTGTTTCCCTTGGGTGGTCACTATAGACTGGTTTGACTGTACATGTATGTTTCAATAGTTGGTAGCTGTGTGTCCATTGCATAAAGTAGATTGCGCAAACTATATTTTGTGTATTTAGGTTTTTGGGGAACACTAATAAATACTTGTAACTTAGTCAAACACATGCTGCCCACAAAGTCATATACACATTATAGTGTATGAGGGTGTTGTACCAAGGAAACGGTCATATCAATGAAATAAAGAAGAACTGTTCAGGCTTTTTTATTAACTCTCTGTATTGCCCCAAAAAGCTATTGTGAATGTGGGTAAAATATATACTTTTGTTTGAATGCTGCCTTATAATAAAGATAAATTGTATTAATTTGTCATTGTTTTGTGAAGCTTTATTTTGTTCTTGCGAGAAAAATATTTAAGTAATTCCAGTGCAAACGTGTTCTAAGTCCAAGTTACATGTACATGCAATGTTGTCTATTATAAAACAGTAAATTAATTATATGGCTGCCTTCTTGTATGCAAATATTATATTAATATATTGAAAGATTATAGTACAATTCGAATACAAAATGAAAGTACAAATCAGATTTTTTGAAAGGATGCCAAGATTTTCTAGCATACAAAGGGATATGAGAGTAGAAAATTCATGCATTATATACATGTATATAGTATGTGCTAAGATACTTTTGACAATATAATACTTGTGGAATTTTTCGTATCAGTAATTTGATTTTGTTATTGATCTACACTATAATATATAAGAATAAGGGGTAGCCAGTTGGACATATCATCGTCTCTATTTGATGGCAAATTTTCAGATAATTATTTCTTATTTCGGGAATATTCTTACAAAAATAAAAAGAGATGTGCATTTGGTTTCTATGTTAGTACACAAAAGTGAATTCTTGCCTCTGAAATCTTGAATTTAAAAGGGTTGGGCTTAGCAAGTCACGGTCGAAATGTGTAATTTTCTGTGGTTGTTGTTAATTTGTATATGAATTGACCGAAAAGGATCTTTCAATGAAATAATATAACCCCCTCACAAAAAGTTTTGCAATTAAAGTTACTTTGGGCATTCATATCTCTCGTCCCATAATTATCTTGCATGTTTATTCCCCCTTCACATTGTTGCCCCATTTTGTATAATTGTGCATTACTCCTAAATATGGGGCCCCCAAGTCAAGATTAAAATGTTGCAAAATGCATTGTTATTGCGCGACTGCCTCAATACCCATTCATCTTCCAAACAATGGAGAATTCACATTGACCAATAACATTGCATTTTGCAACATTTCACTTTTGACATTGCTCCATATTCAGGTCTACTGCACATTCCATGGTTACATACGGTAATCATTACAAATGAGGCATCGATGTATATGCAAGCCTCCACATTAACTTTTTTCTGCACTGGCCCGTTCGGGCAAGTGAAATCATAAAATGTGACATTTTACTTGCCCCAATATAAAATTAACTTGCCCCCTTACTACTAAATAAGATTTACATGTATGAAATTGGATTGTTCTCTCGGGCAAGCAAACTAGACAGTTTATTAAATTTTACTTGCCCTGCACCAATTTTTACTTGCCCCGGGCAAGCGGGCAAGTGCTAGTGTCGAGCCCTGGTATATGTATCTATTATATCAAATTCAAGTGGGGTCATTCAAATTAATAACAAGATAGATATCAACGCTCAAAAAACATGAATTGCAGAACTTTTTGTGAGGGGTTTATTTGGTTTGTGAGGCTACACCTTTCTTCCCTTCATCTTACATGTTTGTTTAATCAATATATAATATCTTTTCCCATGCGCTTTGAGCACCTTATTATGTGGATATTGTGCAATACAAATATTCTATATTATTATTATGAAGGCATCTATTGCGGAATAAAAGACAAAAGGACATCTTGATCATGTATATGGCATTATTTCAGTTAATTGTACATTTAATTTTTAAAAATATATCCCATTACATGTTTATTGTATTCCATTTGAAAAAGAAAAAAAAAACAATTTAGTATATATTTAAAACTGTATCATGTATACAAGGTGCTGCTGCATATTTATAGAAATGTATTATTTAAAAACCTTCGTGAAAGACATTCTCTAACAAAGTATCATTAAAAGCATATATCAGTAATTAAAATTATACACTGATCATGTGTGTATTTCCTTGTTGCATAACATAATTATGTAACTGGCTATAGCAAAACCCTGCACTTGGTAAACATCAAAATGTAGATTTCCATACCATTAGCTTTCATTTGATGCTTTAATTCTAACAAATTGGTCAATAATTGGCGAAGATATGATTGTTTCAATTTTACAATCGTACGTCTTTTACACACATTATGGGAACTTAAAATGCCCATTTCTTCAAAACATGAATTACCGACAAGTGCAGTGTTTTGCTATAGCCGGTCACAATTATACTGACAAAACCAGACTCTTGTTGGCAACTCATGTTAATTTAGATTTTTACCAACAAAAGCCTGATTTTGTCAGAGCCAGTCGCTTAGGTCGCATAAAATATTCCAAATAATTTAAACAAGTTTTAAAAATGGTAATAATAAAGGTATTATATTCTTAAAATAACATTCAGGTGTCTGTAATGACACTCCCACATGTAGGTCAACAAATAAACATGCCTAAATATATAAATACATGAGAACAGGAATATTGTGCGCTCAAAGATGTTTTCAGCCCATACAATTATCAATCAACAACTACTAATTCAAGTTGCTCTCAATATGTGGAAGAATTACTCATTGCACACATAATATTATTTCCGTTTAGTACTGTGTAAGTATAAATTCATAATTGTTAATAATAATTTTCCATCATTCTGTCAACTTCTTCCATCAGCAATCCGAAATTGTAATGACATACCAACTGATTTGGGAGTACAAGTTTTTTTTTCTTATCAAACTTCATCAGACATACCAAATGCAATGTGTGTAAGTTAGCACATCAGCAAAATTACCTTGTTATACAAGGGTTTTGTTATATATCAGAGCTCTTTATAACAAAGTTCCACTGTAGCACTGTTAATTGACAAGTCCCTGTGTATCTCCTCCCAAAACTTCATCCATTTCATCCCATCCTCTCTTCATTTGATGACATGATCATCTCATGGGATGCCATCCCATTTGGGTTGCCACAATAACAGTAAAGGGTGCAACATCCAACTTTTACTTGCCCCATATTTCATCAATTAAATAATGTTTGCATTTGCCAACATTATCTATAAAGATGCCTTTAATACCTTTCCTCTTGGATCATTAAATGCCCATCATTGCCCAAGCATGGCTTACCAGATTCCCATACAATAGGTTGATCAATTTGATGGTGCAGTGAAACCTCTTTATAACGAGGTCTTCGGGACCATGCAAATTACCTTGTCATATCAGGTATCTCTTTATAATCAGGGTAAACAAAGAATATAAAGTGCTAGGACCAGCAAATTACCTTGTCATATCAGGTATCTCTTTATAATCAGGGTAAACAAAGAATATAAAAATATAAAGTGCTAGGACCAGCAAATTACCTTATATCGGAGCTATTTATAAAAAAAATTTACTGTAGAACTGTTAATTGACAAGTCCCTGTGTATCCCCTCCCAAGACCTCATCTATTTCTCTCCCAAGACTCTCCTCCTCCTCCACCACCTCCCCCCTTCTCTCATCCTCAATCCTCTCTTCAGATGATGTTGCGCTCATCTCGTGGGTTGCTCCCATGTAATTGCTCCCATAGCAACGCCTGCAGATGTTGTAGACGGCTTTGGTGCAGAATGCGATCCCCAGTGCGCCGAAGTATCCTCCGTACACAACAAACTATCAGGAAAAGCATGGCAAGGGAAAACAATACATAGTTACATACTCGTATAATATTCTCTAAGTATGTAGATGGAGGCCTGATGGATCAACATATTT
>JBAMJV010003556.1:32500-102721 GCA_037951105.1 Echinarachnius parma
AAAATCTAATCAGATCATCGTCCCCCCCAAGATACATACATGTACCAAGTTTGGTCAGAATCCGTCAATCCGTTCTTGAGATAACGCGATCACGATCTATTTTTGCATATATAATGAGCTCTGTGACCTTTGACCTTTGACCTCATGACCCCAAAATCTAATCAGTTCATTGGCTCTCCAAGATACATACATGTACCAAGTTTGGTCAGAATCTGTCAATCCGTTCTTGAGATAATGCGATCACAAGCTATTTTCGCATATATAATGAGCTCTGTGACCTTTGAACTTTGACCTCATGACCCCAAAATCTAATCAGATCATCGTCCCCCCAAGATACATACATGTAGCAAGTTTGGTCAGAATCCGTCAATTCGTTCTTGAGATAACGCGATCACGAGAACGGGACGTACGTACGGACGGACGGACAACCCGAAAACATAATGCCTCCGGCAACTTTGTTACGGAGGCATAAAAATCAAAACCCACTTAATTCATCTGCTACCATATAAGCCCAAACAACAAGGCCCAGGGAAATGTAAAAGGTCCCAGGGATTTTGATTGAATAGAAGTTAAAGGATCACTTTAAACAATAATGCTGATCTAAAATGTACCATAATGACCAAAGTAACAGCGACCTGTTACTAAAACAGCTCCGGAAATCTGTCCACAAATTCTTGGCAAACTGTCTTGTCACGGACATTTCCGCATCATTGCTTGCCCCACCACTACCCAAAGAGTCTTGATCGTCATGGCGATGGAAGTACACGCTCTTGCGCACGGATGGCAGGAACAAGCTCAGGACAAAAGCCAAGGACACAAATGTCAGGCTGATGTAATTCAGCCCCATATACGTCGTGATGTCGAGGGAGATGAGGAGCTGCGCTAAGGCACTGGAGATGAAGCGTCCCGCGAGCAGAGCTGACCGGGTGTAGCTCGACACCTGCTGGTAGTGATCCGCCGATACCGACGCAAAGATGTACGAGTAGTACGCAGTTTCCGTCGAGGTGGCAAGACCGTACGCAAACTGCATCATTTTCATGGCGGTGACGCCGTAGGCCCACAAAAGGAGGCACCAGGTCGCGATGTAAGCAAGACCTTCAAATATGAGAACCGGTTTGTACCGGAGCAGGTCGGTCAGGAGGAAGACGAAGATGAGGGCAGCCATGTAGGAGTAGGTCCAAACCGGATAGATCTGGTTGTCCACCTGCTCTTCCGTCAGGTTCTTATCCTCCTTCAGGAAAGGGGTCAGGAATGCCTCCGATGGACGCACCTCTTTGAGGAACCCATAGCTGCAGATCATCACCGTGGGAATCACCCAACTGCGTTGCCTTGCTGTCTCTGTTGCAGACGAGTCCATTATGGGCTTCTAGAATCTGCAGGTGTAAGAGAGTATAAATCATGAAATATTTCTGCTGTTTCTGAACAAGATTTTTTAAATAAATGTAAACATAATATTTCAATTTCTATTATTGTGATTAAAAGAGAGCAAAGAAAATGGGACTCCAAGTCCAACAGGATTCGAACCCGAGACCTCCGGATTGCTAGACCGGTGCTCTTACCGACTTAGCTAAAGAATACCCTAGTACGGCGCTCATCCCTGAAACCCCTTAATTTTCCTTGCTCGAGTGGTCAGAAGCTAAATCTGACATAAACTAAAGGATAGAAATCAACTTGGGGATATATGCGAGGGATCACCAAAGTGATGCAGCTTTTAAAAATAATTAATTCAAAGAGAAACTGACCAGAAATATAATGTGATTAAAAGAGAGCAAAGAAAATGGGATTCCAACGGGATCCCCTCGGGTTTATGTCAGGTTTATAATAGCTTCTGACCACTCAAGCAAGGAAAATTAAGGGGTTTCAGGGACGAGCGCTAGCGCCGTACTAGGGTTTTCTATAGCTCAGTCGGTAAGAGCATGGGTCTAGCAATCCGTTGGAATCCCATTTTCTTTGCTCTCTTTTAATCACATTATATTTCTGGTCAGTTTCTCTATATGTTTGAATTAATTTCTATCATTGTAAACAAAATTTTCTATTATTGATGAATGCAGAACATAAATACCTCACAAAACAAAGCAAAAATTTGAATTTTTTCTTTATATGCTCAGAAAATTTAAATAAAACAAACTCTGCCAGATCGGATATTGCCATGAAAGTGGCAATCATGGCATGATCGGATCATGATCGTTTGCTGATCCGATGATTGATCTATCGTCTTTAGCCTATCATTTATTGTTCATCTCTTGAGTCTTATTCCTTTTTACTTCTAGCCAACATATATTTTTTTAAAGACCTACTGGTCAATAACTTTACACCTATATTTATAAGCCTATCCTCTCTCACAAAATTATGTTGCCCTTTCCTTGAATTAATACGACAGTGATAACTCATAACTTATGCCATGGTGAATATATGCCCCTAATGAATAAACAGTTCATAAACAAGTTGAATAATGCATAATGCACAACTATTTGTTAAGTTGGCAGTTAGCACCTAGCTACCATTTACCAAATGACAAAATTTGTTTATTACCCCCGGCCATACGTCATGTAATAGGGATGCCCCCGGACCCACCCCTACAAGACAAGGGGTTAACAGCATGCTGCATTAACCCCTTACTCCATTGTCTTGAGAAAAGCCTGATAGTCAGCTGCTCTCATTGTCCAAGTAAACACTGGGGAATTCCCCTGTCTACCTAGCCTTAAAACTAGATGTTTTTCACACTATTGATCAATTTGATGCTGTGTATGTCTGTATAAATTGCATAATATGGCTTTGGCTTTTGTTCAACAAACAATTATAGCATGCCTTCATTGAATCATTGTGTTAATCTTATAAGTAGTTCAAAGCTGGTTGTAAAGAATTCCGAAGGCTTAGAGTCACAAATTGACCTATATACTTTGGAATGCGATACAAAAGCCACATGTATTGACTATTGTCTTGTCCAGACACCTATTGAAATGCTGCACCCCTGCAAATAGTACAAGTCAGAGTACTTTGCAGAACCCATTGTCAGTTAGGTCATTCAGACACTAATCTACGAAATAATCCCTTCAGCCTTTTGATAATACTGGCTGGCAGACAAGCCTAAACATGTAAACAACTGTTCTAAAACTTTTGGTTGAGGGCTGCACAGTCAGAAAGCTCAAGCTCAGATTGGAGCTTCAATTCATAGATCAAATATTTTAAAAACTGGAATTTAAAGTGCTTCTGACATTGGAAAGCTCATGTAAGTTTGAAATTATATTCAATTCTAACCCCCTGTTATGTTAAGTTTGATTAATTGGTGAGATTTTAGCTGGAAATGATTTTATGATTTTTGCCAGTCTCACAAATTTGTTTACTGCAGCCTGCCTATGAGAGTGACCCAAGGGTGCCCCGGACCAGTCACGGTGATGTAGACATCTTTTATTTGGCATTCTCTTTGAAGACGTGCCCATGACTTGGCATGCTTGACTAATTTAAAGAACCAATGCGCTATACAAATTGCATCTAGAACTCGGGTTCTTTTAGTTTTAGTCATGCATACCAAGTCGAGGGCACGTCTTCGAAGAGAATGCCTTTCATTTTTTTATTGAATTTTAACATACCGCTCTAGATCGGAAAATCGGATGATGAACAAGGCTAGGCCTGGCCCTGCGGCCGCCAGACGGGGCCCGGGTGGGCTCGGGGCGACCCCGCGGTGGGCAGCTTGTGCGCTGGTGTATGTGGTGTGACGATCTTACTACGCCTGGCGCTGGCCTGCGCCTGCCGCTGCGGCTGCGACGATCCGAAGACGCAGTGAGTGGGACGCAGTCACTTTCACTTTACATTCTAGTCAAGTTGCAGCGGAGGAAAATAATTCAGAGGCAGAGGTGGGGTATTCTGCAATCATTAGATCGAAAGTAGGACACAATAACAGGCTTAACTCTAGCTCCTATAAGTATAAGCCCATTATACAAGATTAACGTAACCACACGCCACGATTTGTACTACATCGTGAATCCCGGCCTCTCGTCGGTTTGTGGATACCTGTATTATATTGTTCACGTGACTTCATCAGCAAGCTCCGGTCACGTGACACGACTGTCCCTGGATCACGTGGGGGGGGGGGGGGGGGGGGGGGTGTGGTAAGGAGGGACGCTAGAACAATAATTAAAAAAAACTCTTCTCACTGCAATAACGTAATGTCATAATGGAATCTGTGATCCATTTTCGTTACAAAACTAAAATTGATTGAATATTGGAAGTATATTGACTAAAAAAAGATAATATCAATGAAACGGTTACAAGAGCTGTAATTGCCCCCTGGCCAATTTATTCCCTGGCATACCTCTCAGATAACTACCACCCAGACAATTAACCCCCAGTGGCGTAGCGTGGTCGGACCGATTTGGGGGGGGGGGGGGGGGGGGGGGGGACACGGGGGGACACACATTATGTATGTTTTTTTGTTATGTCCCCTCATGTTTCCTGTTGTTTTTTTCTCAAATAACTTGGGGGAGGGGGGGCACGTGCCCCCCTGTTGCTCCGTGCACTGTATACCTCTCAAGACAATTACACAACCCCCTCCCTGATGGATGGACACTATGCTGAGACTTTTGTAACTTTCTTCAGGAGAGCACCTTACACACACGTCTTGTAATTGGTGGATATTGAGGATAGGAGTTTTATACCTTCAAATGGGGACATGTTCAGGGAAGGTCTGATAACAGTATTTCAAGTAGCTTTAGATTATATTTGCTTCGTTTTTTTTAGGAAATGGACCAAAAATATTTTTCTCAATTAGAGTATTTCACATTCCAATGGGGATGCTAAAGCATACAGGTGTGACAGCTATATATATAAACATTTTACCGCTAAACTTTTCCCAGTGAGAATGGGTTTCACAACGATGTAAGTCAAAAGCGTACCAAAATAATGTGAATTGGGGAATATCACAAAAAACGTACCAGAGGTGGCTAGCATTTGATGAATTCTAATAGTTTCCAAATTCCTTTAAATAAATTTGAAAATCAGGGATATCCCTGATTTACCATTTATCCCTGATAAGAAGGTGTGTATCCCAGAATTGTCCCCGGTTTACACCTATTACAAGTGCACACACAAACACACACAGGCCAGCCCACACACCTACAGGTGGCCATTCTATCTCTTTCCCCCCCGAGCGATGTATGGACAAGTATTATAACTTCGCGCGTATTGAAACTTCGCGCATCATATAAGCGGTACGCAAACATTAGAACACGGACACGGCGACGGAAATTTCTGACGCCAAATGAAAGAGCACACATTACTTACTAATCAACCAAAAAATAAGCAAACAAAGATCGATATTTCTTGAGAAAAAACTTACTTTTTGTGTGTTTTTTCGTGTATAAATTATGGACAATGGAAAATCATCAAATTAAATCGAAATCCTTCCCGTAGAACAGACTTGTTGTTATCGAAATGCTGCGTAAAATGCTCCTTTATTCGTCCTTCCTTTCAAATTTACTTTCGGATCGCGCAATCTCCGTAGAAAGCTTGACAACGCGCGCGTGCCAAGATGCTAATACGCGCAAAAGTTTGCATCTCACACACCCATTGACATGCGTGTTAAAGTTTGCTACACAGGATTGCGTGTTAAGTCAATGGCAGTGTATCAAAGTGTATGGAGCGCGAAGTTTCAAGACTACCGTACTCGGTGGAGAATCTCTTGTTGATATGACATGGTTACGGAATCGGGCCAATAACACATGAATTGTGAGTTTAAATCGAAAATGTTTCACATACATCGAATCCTCAGAATAGAGGGAGTATTTTAATGCTTGTTTCATTGAGATTACAATCATTTTGTTGCTCCTACGACACTTTGAAAAAGTTCGAAATTTTCGTGCGCGAAGTTTCAATACACCTTCATACCTTTCTATCTCTCCACACCTATACAATACACACACACACACACACACACTTCAATACATACATTCTCAAAATAATACACGCCCAAGTAAAAAGGAAAAAGCACATGCCTTCCCACACTCCCTCTCACAACAGCCATAACTCATAGCCATAAATCAATCTGGACCTACAATAAGCTCGAGCATATTTGAAAAATGTATACAATCATGCTTCAACATACCACAGTAACATAGGTACAGGGATAAGGGGGGCACGCCCACAATTATTTTTGGCAAAGAAAAATATTTAAAATATGCGGGTTCAAAAAGTTATGACATACAACAAGGCGTGCCCCCCCCCCCCCCCCCCCCCCCCCCCCCCCAATTCTCCCTCCACATTATCACCAGGGCCCGGGGGGTCACTCTCATTCAAATGTTCTACCTACCCGTGTCCATCAACCTCTTAAACGGACCCTAAATGGTGTATCGCACCATATAAGTTTACACCCCTAAATGGCGTAATGCTTTGAAAACCTTTCATAAATGGCACTAAATTTGCCTGAAATGTACCTGAAAAGTTACCCATTTTGTGATTATTTTATTTGACAAGTGCTGAAAACCCACTACTTTTTAAGGAAGACATCGACAATGCCGTCTAACTGATGATGATACCCTTTTGATACTCTTTTTTGGACGCGGGTGCGTAGCCAGTCATGGAGGGAGTGACCCCCCCCCCCCCCCCCCCCCCCCACGGGAACCTTGGTGACACAATCAGAGGCACAAAGTAGGAACAAATTCTTGAATGCAGGCAGGCACTATTTTAAATGTACAAAAATGGTTTCTTATTTATTATGATGCATCTGAATTGATCAGTATATAGACCTGCAGCTCGTACAAAACAACATTTTACAAATTAATGTTTACTACATGCATTTCACTTCTATACAGAGACTTCCTTGACATGTTCAATACATTACTATGGTTACAAATTAGTGATGTCATTTTATATTAACCAGTTCAGGACTGATTGATTTTGCTATAACATGTATTCTTCATAGACCCTAGCCCGAGTAATTGCAGGGACCAGCCCTGAACGGATAAATATTGTAACAGCACTATTTTTTGTCAATACAAAAAAAAAGAAGAAAAAAAAACCAGTTCAGACAAACATCAAATGTAAGGCTTTCCTACCAAAAATGTAATGTATTTTCATATCTTAGCGGGATATAGTTTAGTTTTGAGAAGGCTGAACTTTCGTAACTTAAACCTGTACAATAACATTACAAACTAATAGTTATAAATCAACTATAACAAATTAAAAACGACTAAAGAAAAAGTCTGTTATCATTCAAAAAGAGCCATTAAAACACAAGAGGGCCCTCTCTAAAAACCATGGATTCCAACCATTTTTCATACAAAATTGTGCATTTTTTCAATTTTATTCATAATCAGTGGGCAGTAGTCAGTAGGTGATACAATCTGACATACATTTTTACTATATAAAGTGATAGTTTTCTATGAAACTATTTACACATCATTCAGAATTTAGATCCTTGCAAAGATGACGTCTCTTTATATATAACTGTACATTTGGAGAAATCTTATAAAGTTAATGGATGGCAGTAGGATTTACAATCTGGCAAACATTTGGACCATAAGAAGTAATAGTTTTCTATGAAACTATTTACACATCATTCAGAATTTAGATCCTTGCAAAGATGACGTCTTTTATATAACATTTGGAGAAATCGTATAAAGTTAATGGATGGCAGTAGGTGTTACAATCTGACATACATTTTGACCATAAGAAGTAATAGTTTTCTATGAATCTATTTACACATAATTCAGAATTGAGATCCCTGCAAAGATTAAGCCACTGTCCTAAACACAAGTACTTTCTACTACATCTGGTAAACATTAAAGACTTACAGGGAAACCCCGTTATAACGAGCTCTTTGGTCCCGATCCTTCCAATGGCATAATGTTCTGCTTATAACGAGCTCGGTTATAGCGAGATTCCGGTTATGACGAGGTAAACTCGATAGTCCCGACTACCTCGTTATAACGGGGTTTCCCTGTATAAGGTTACTTATCACCTAATTTATGAATGAAGATTTAAGTTTTATTTTTTATTTTGCTTTATTGTTATGTCCAAGTGGTAAAGGAATTATTACATGCATTTGTTACCGACATCATATATCATAAGCTTAATTCTTGTATCAGAGGAATAAAAAGTGTTGTCCCTTTTTACTCTTAAAATACTTTCCACAGTGCCTTCTTTGAATGTTTATTTACATGGAATTGCATGGTAACACTTTTTTGTGTTCTTAGATGAGAGTTTACTCTTTAATTTGATATGTATTATTCAGACCTATACAGAACTAAAATTGTGGGGTCTATTTCCTGTTTCATGTGGAATTGCTCAGACTTTCTTCAGTATGTGTTATCATGTGTTCATTCAAAGAATCTTGCTCAGCAAAAGCAGATGTACATATGCTGCATCTATGAGGTCCTTCACCTGTATGTATCCTCATGTGACGAACTAGATGGGCATTCCGGTAGAAAGTCTTTACACATATGCTGCAAGGAAATTGTCTTTCAACAGTGTGTGTGTTCATGTGTTTATCCAGAGCACCTTGATGAGTGTAAGTCTTTGCACATATGCTGCAAATAAATGGTCTTTCTTGCGTATGCATGGTTCTCATGTGCTTAGTCAGAATACTTCTGTGATTAAAATCCTTTGAACACAAGCTGCACTTGAAAGGTCTTTCTCCAGTATGTATTCTCATGTGATCAGTCAGAGAACCTGGTTGAGTAAAAGTCTTTGTACATATGCTGCACGTGAATGGCCTTTCTCCGGTATGTGTTCTCATGTGTTTTTTCAAAGAATCCGGATCAACAGAGGCCCATGTGCATATGCTACATCCATAAGGTCTTTCACCAGTATGTGTCCTCATGTGACGCTCATGATGAGCTTTCCAGAAGGAAACCTTTGCACATATGCTGCAAACAAATGGTTTTTCACCCGTATGTGTTCTCATGTGGTTATTCAGAACACTTCGTTGAGTAAAAGCTTTTGTACATATGCTGCAAATAAACGGTCTTTCACCAGTATGTTTTCTCATGTGATACTTCAGAGCGTCTTGTCGAGCAAAGGCCTTTGTACATATACCGCACTTGAATGGTCTTTCACCAGTATGTGTCCTCATGTGTATGCTCAGAATACTTTGGTGAGTAAAAGCTTTTGTACATATGCTGCACTTGAATGGTCTTTCACCAGTATGTGTCCTCATGTGTTTGCTCAGAATACTTCGGTGAGTAAAAGCTTTTGTACATATGCTGCACTTGAATGGTGTTTCACCAGTATGTGTTCTCATGTGTTCATTCAAAGAATCTTGTTCAGCAAAAGCCTTTGTACAAATGCTGCACGTGATTGGTTGTTCTCCAGTATGTGTTCTCAAGTGTATATTCAAAGAATCTTGTTCGGCAAAAGCCTTTGTACATATGTTGCATTTATGGGGTCTTTCACCAGTATGTGTCCTCATGTGACGAACTAGATGGCCTTTCCGAATGAAACCCTTTGCACATATGCTGCAAAGAAATCTTCTTTCAGCAGTGTGTGCTATCATGTGTTTATTCCGAAGACCTTGGTGTGTAAAAGCCTTTGTACATAAGCTGCAAATAAACGTTTTTTCTTGATGTGTTCTCGTGTGTTTATTCAGAGCATCTTGATCAGCAAAAGCCTCTGTACAAGTGCTGCACTTGAATGGTGTTTCACCAGTATGTGTTCTTGCATGTTTATTCAGAGCATCTTGATCAGCAAAAGCCTCTGTACAAGTGCTGCACTTGAATAGTGTTTCACCAGTATGTGTTCTTGCGTGTTTATTCAGAGCATCTTGATCAGCAAAAGCCTCTGTAAAAATGCTGCACTTGAATGGTGTTTCACCAGTATGTGTTCTCGTGTGTTTATTCAGAGCATCTTGATCAGCAAAAGCATGTGTACAAATGCTGCACGTGAATGGCCCGTCTTTGGTATGTGTTCTCAAGTGTATATTCAATGAATCTTGTACGGCAAAAGCCTTTGTACATATGTTGCATTTATGGGGTCTTTCACCAGTATGTGTCCTGATGTGACGAACCAGATGGGCTTTCCGAATGAAACCCTTTGAACATATGCTGCAAAGAAATCTTCTTTCAGCAATGTGTGCTATCATGTGTTTATTCAGCAGACCTTGGTGTGTAAAAGCCTCTGTACAAGTGCTGCACTTGAATGGTCTTTCAACAGTATGTGATCTCATATGATGATCCATACTGGCTTTTGTGAAGAAAGCCTTTGCACATATGCTGCAGCTAAATTTTTTTTCTTGATGTGTCTTCATGTGTTTGCTTAGAATACATCTGCGATTAAAAGCCTGTGTACAAATGCTGCACTTGAATGGTCTTTCTCCAGTATGTATTCTCATGTGATATGTCAGAGAACCTTGTTGAGTAAAAGCCTTTGAACATATGGTGCACGTGAATGGCTTTTCTCCAGTATGTGTTCTCATGTGTCTTTTCAAATATTCCTGATCAACAAAGGCCCGTGTGCATATGCTGCATCCATAAGGTCTTTCACCAGTATGTTTTCTCATGTGAAAATTTAGACGATATTGTTGAGCAAAAGCCTTAGTACATATGCCACACTTGAATGGTCTTTCACCAGCATGTGTCCTCATGTGTTTACTCAGAGAATCTTGATCAGCAAAAGCCTCTGTACATATGCTGTACTTGAATGGTGTTTCACCAGTATGTGTTCTCGTGTGTTTATTCAGAGCATCTTGATCAGCAAAAGCCTCTGTACAAATGCTGCACTTGAACGGTGTTTCACCAGTATGTGTTTTTGTGTGTTTATTCAAAGCATCTTGATCAGCAAAAGCCTCTGTACAAATGCTGCACTTGAATGGTGTCTCACCAGTATGTGTTCTTGTGTGTTTATTCAGAGCATCTTGATCAGCAAAAGCCTCTGTACAAATGGTGCACTTGAATGGTCTTTCTCCAGTATGTGTTCTCATGTGTTTACTCAGAATACTTCGGTGAGTAAAAGCCTCTGTACAAATGCTGCACTTTAATGGTCTTTCTCCAGTATGTATTCTCATGTGTTTATTCAGAGAATCTTGTCGAATGAAAGTCTTTGAACATATGCTGCAAGTGAATGGCCTTCCTCCGGTATGCGTTCTCATGTGTTTATTCAGATTACATTGTTGAGTAAAAGTCTTTTTACATATGCTGCATGTGAATGGCCTTTCTCCGGTATGTGTTCTCATGTGTTTTTTCAAAGAATCCGGATCAACAAAGGCCCATGTGCATATGCTGCATCCATAAGGCCTTTCACCAGTATGTGTCCTCATGTGACGCTCATGATGAGCTTTCCGGAAGGAAACCTTTGCACATATGCTGCAAACAAATGGTTTTTCACCCGTATGTGTTCTCATGTGGTTATTCAGAACACCTCGCTGAGTAAAAGCTTTTGTACATATGTTGCAAATAAACGGTCTTTCACCAGTATGTTTTCTCATGTGATACTTCAGAGCAAATTGTCGAGCAAAAGCCTTTGTACATATGCCACACTTGAATGGTCTTTCACCAGTATGTGTTCTCATGTGAACTGTTAGAGAACCTTGTCGAGTAAAAGCCTTTGTACATATGGTGCACGTGAATGGTGTTTTACCAGTATGTGTTCTTGTGTGTTTATTCAGAGTATCTTGATCAGCAAAAGCCTGTGTACAAATGCTGGACTTGAATGGTCTTTCACCAGTATGTGTTCTCGTGTGTTCATTAAGAGCATCTTGATCAGCAAAAGTCTGTGTACAAATGCTGCACTTGAATGGTGTTTCACCAGTATGTGTTCTCGTGTGTTTATTCAGAGCATCTTGATCAGCAAAAGCCTCTGTACAAGTGCTGCACTTGAATAGTGTTTCACCAGTATGTGTTCTCGTGTGTTTATTCAGAGCATCTTGATCAGCAAAAGTCTGTGTACAAATGCTGCACTTGAATGGTGTTTCACCAGTATGTGTTCTCGTGTGTTTATTCAGAGCATCTTGATCAGCAAAAGCCTCTGTACAAGTGCTGCACTTGAATAGTGTTTCACCAGTATGTGTTCTCGTGTGTTTATTCAGAGCATCTTGATCAGCAAAAGCCTCTGTACAAGTGCTGCACTTGAATAGTGTTTCACCAGTATGTGTTCTTGTGTGTTTATTCAGAGCATCTTGATCAGCAAAAGCCTCTGTACAAGTGCTGCACTTGAATAGTGTTTCACCAGTATGTGTTCTTGTGTGTTTATTCAGAGCATCTTGATCAGCAAAAGCCTCTGTACAAGTGCTGCACTTGAATGGTGTTTCACCAGTATGTGTTCTCGTGTGTTTATTCAGAGTATCTTGATCAGCAAAAGCCTGTGTACAAATGCTGGACTTGAATGGTCTTTCACCAGTATGTGTTCTCGTGTGTTCATTAAGAGCATCTTGATCAGCAAAAGTCTGTGTACAAATGCTGCACTTGAATGGTGTTTCACCAGTATGTGTTCTCGTGTGTTTATTCAGAGCATCTTGATCAGCAAAAGCCTCTGTACAAGTGCTGCACTTGAATAGTGTTTCACCAGTATGTGTTCTCGTGTGTTTATTCAGAGCATCTTGATCAGCAAAAGCCTCTGTACAAGTGCTGCACTTGAATAGTGTTTCACCAGTATGTGTTCTCGTGTGTTTATTCAGAGTATCTTGATCAGCAAAAGCCTGTGTACAAATGCTGGACTTGAATGGTCTTTCACCAGTATGTGTTCTCGTGTGTTTATTAAGAGCATCTTGATCAGCAAAAGTCTGTGTACAAATGCAGCACTTGAATGTTTCACCAGTATGTGTTCTCATGTGTTCATTCAGAGAACCTTGTTGAGTAAAAACCTCTGTACAGATGCTGCACTTGAATGATGTTTCACCAGTACATATCCTCATGTGACGAACTAGATGGCCTTTTCGAATGAATCCCTTTGCACATATGCTGCAAAGAAATTTTCTTTCAGCAGTATGTGCTATCATGTGTTTATTCAGTTGACCTTGGAGTATAAAAGCCTTTGTACATACGCTGCAACTGAATGGTTTTAAAACACTAGTATGTGTATTTAAATGGAGTTTCAGGCTACTTTGCTGTTTGAAATCCTTGCTACATATCCTGCACTTGAATGGTCTTTTTTCAGTATGTGTTCTCATGTGTTTTTTCAAAGTTTCTGGTTCGGCAAAAGCCCTTGTACATATGCTGCAAACATAAGGTTTTTCGCCAGTATGTGTCCTTATGTGACTATCTAGATGGCCTTTTCGAATGAATCCCTTTGCACATATGCTGCAAAGAAATTTTCTTTCAGCAGTGTGTGCTATCATGTGTTTATTCAAGTGACATTGGAGTATAAAAGCCTTTGTACATATGCTGCAACTAAATGGTCTTAAAACACTAGTATGTGTATTTAAATGGAGTTTTAGGCTACTTTGCTGTTTGAAATCCTTGCTACATATCCTGCACTTGAATGGTCTTTCTCCAGTATGTGTTCTCATGTGTTTTTTCAAAGATTCTTGTTCGGCAAAAGCCCTTGTACATATGCTGCAAACATAAGGTTTTTCGCCAGTATGTGTCCTTATGTGACGATCTAGGTGGCCTTTCCGTAAGAAAGCCTTTGCACATATGTTACAACTATATGGTCTTTCACCAGAACGTGCCTCCATGTGTTTTGTTGGGTCAGGTCTGTCACCATCTCTGTCACTCTCATCACTCCTTTCGTCTACATGACCCTCAATGAGTTCATCAGAGTTTATTCTCGATTGAATCCTTGAGCTACATGAGCTCACACCCTCCTGAATGGCCTGTTCATCTGGTGATTCTCCTAGAGCTGATTGAATCCATCCATCCTGAAGAGCCCGTTCTTCTGCCAATTCTCCTAAATCTGAAGAGGGGGTGCTTTCTCCAGTCCAGGAATCAGTTTCATCCATCTGTTGATGAATGGTTTCTGCAAATCAAACAAAGAAATTGACCACAAGACTATATCAAAACAGTTGATATCACCCAAATGTTTGGCTCACTATTTGATTAAAGTTAATGGCCCAAATTCTCACCAGTGGTCTTAAGCCCGGCCTAAAAAGACAAGGACTACCGGTAACCAGATAAACAACTTTGCCCCAACATACCTATTGTCTTGTTGCTATGGTTCCTGGAGATATCATAATGGTTTCTTATCAAGCTGGCCTTGACTTCTGCTTTTAGGCATCATGACAATGGGCCCTTTGAAATTCAGTCATAGTATATCAGGCACCAGCAATACAATGTCCAGGATGATACAGGACGCAATTTCGCTGATGACAGACTATACTATGACTGATTTTTCAAAGGGCCCATTGTCCTGATGCCTATAATCAGAACTCAAAGGATTGACTGGATAATGAAAGAAAACAAGAAGATTATCTCTGGGGACCATAGCAACAAGACAACATGTCTGCTGGTGCAAAATAGTTTAACTGGTTACCAGTAGTTTTTTTTGGGGGGCCGGGCTCTGCCACTTGAGCGAATTATGAGAATTGGGGCCATTATGATTATGTGTAATGCTTCAAGTCTCTGTTTAGTGCTTGTTGAAAGGTCATGCTTTTGAATGGTCCCTTCACCCCTCTCTTAAGTTATGGTACACACTATATATTTTGCGAGGGTTTTATTTTTTCGCAAATTGTGGAATCACTTCGTGAAAATTAACAGCAATTAAAGCTAAAACATTGACATGCACTATATACTACATGAATGTGTGTTGGTACGAGTTGAACGCAAATTTAACCACTCGCGAAATGGACGTAAATTCCCGATTTGCGAAATATATGGCGATGCAGTAAATGAGATCCCATCTCCTAAAATTCTGCTTTAACACTAAGGAGAATGCGAAGGTATACAAGTGTATAATTGTCTTAATTCTGAAAGGTCATACCTGGTCACATAAAAGCCTTAGATGATAGCCAAACATTTTGGGGGTAAAGCAAGGCTCAACAATCGCACTGGCCCGCTGGCCCAGGGCCAGTGAAATGTTTAAAAGTCATATTTTGGTGGCCCGATCGGGCAAGAAGAATTTCAACCCGACATTGACAAAACGAATATATCTTTGTTTTCTTTTATGTCATGCTTCATCTGTAAACACAGGTTTGTTTAGGAAAGAGTGATATTTTGAATAGTAAAAAGCTTACTCATGAAATACAATTATGGGGCCAGTAAATTTTCTTTCGGGCCACCAGAATAGGGGAATAAACTATTTCACTGGTCCGATCGGGCCACTGACTAAAAAGGTTAGTAAAGTGGGTAAAGTGATCTATTAACTTTGTAAAATTTCAGCCAAATTCACTTGGGAGTTAGGGACGTGCAGGAATCCAACTGGAAAAGAGTGGAGCAACCCAGACTGAACAAGAGGGTGAGGGCCTTCGTTTCCACCTTTCGCACGTGTGGGACAGGGCCGTCTTTGAAAATCCCAAGACGTCTTACAGACACTACAAGTGCAGTGGTGCAAAACGATTCATGCACATCCCTATAAAAGACCACTCTACGCTTTGGGAAGTAGCCAGAAGAAGCTGGTAGTTCACCAACAAAACGTTGCCTTACAACTAGTAAGTTTCCAGTTTCTTGATTTATAACAAGATATTATTAACTTCGACTGGATGAATGATGATCTACATCAAATTAAGATCATTTATCTTTGGATTTTACTTGCACAAACAGAAAATTTACTTGACTGCTATACTTCTTGATGACATTTACATGTAAGAAATTTTACTGTGTACTGATTACACTCATAGCAGCTTTAAATATTCCCATCACATTATTATACTATAACAGGCCACATTTCCTACATTATATTAATAACCAAATTCTGTCTTTTTGTCTAACATACAGAGACTGGAATGTGTTGCCATTGATTAACACACGATACCAGCCATGGGCGTCCATCTTTACGTAATACCTATTGATCAGGGGGGGGGGGGGGGGTGAATGAATAGATCATCCTTCCCCCCCTGAACAATAGGTATCAATTACAGATCAATGCCCATGATACCAGCGAAGGCCGGGCTGAACAGCAATGTTCCCCTCACTGCCCCATATTGTTTATTTGGTCTTACACACCAGTCTGTCATCAGTATGTTGTGTCCTTCCATGTCTAGTAAGATTACTTTTTAAGAAGAATGCCTTCCCACAAGCGCTGCAACTAAAGGGTTTTTCACCACTATGCGTCCTAATGTGTCTGCTCAGTTCATTTTTCTGGAAGAAAGCCTTAGCACATTTGGTGCAACTATAAGGTTTTTCGCCAGTGTGTTTCCTCATGTGATATGTTAGATCAATTTTCCTATAGAAGGCCTTCACACATACGCTGCAACTGAAAGGTCTTTCTCTCATATGTGACCTCATGTGGCTATCCAGATAGCGTTTCTGGAAGAAAGCCCTCGCACATATGCTGCACTTAAACGGTCTGTCACCAGTATGTGTCCTAACGTGTCTATCAAGATTACTTTGGGAGAAGAACGCCTTCCCACAATTGCTGCAACTAAAGAGGTTTTCACCAGTATGTGTCGTAATGTGTCTATTCAGTTCATTTTTCTGGGAGAAAGCCTTCACACATATGGTGCAACTATAAGGCCTTTCACCAGTATGTGTCCTCATGTGATATGTTAGATCAATTTCCCTGTAGAAGGCCTTCACACATATGCTGCAACTAAAAGGTCTTTCACTCATATGTGACCTCATGTGGCTATCTAGATAGCGTTTCTGGAAGAAAGCCCTCGCACATATGCTGCAACTAAATGGTCTTTCACCAGTATGTGTCCTCATGTGTCGCCCAAGGAGGGATTTCTGAGTGAAAGCCTTGGAACATATGCTGCACTTAAAAGATCTTTTGTTAGCATGTTCCCTAAAGTGACTCTTTTGATCATCTTTTGTTGAGAAAGCTTCCGCATATTTGCTGCAACTAAATGGTTTAACACCAGTATGTGTCCTCGTATGAATTTCCATTTTCTTTTTTGTACAGAATGTCTTAGTACATACTGCGCAAATGGATTGCATTTTTTTGTGTCTTATCATTGCACTTTTCTCTGAGAAGGCCTTAGCACATATGCTGCAACTAAAAGGTCTTTCATCAGTATGAGTCCTCACGTGTCGCTTTAGGACACCCCTCTCAGCAAAAGCCTTGGGACATATGCTGCACTTAAACGGTCTATCACCAGTATGTGTCCTAACGTGTCTATCATGATTACTTTTTGAGAAGAACGCCTTCCCACAATTGCTGCAACTAAAGAGGTTTTCACCAGTATGTGTCGTAATGTGTCTATTCAGTTCATTTTTCTGGAAGAAAGCCTTCTCACATATGGTGCAACTATAAGGTCTTTCACCAGTATGTGTCCTCATGTGATATGTTAGATCAATTTCCCTGTAGAAGGCCTTCACACATATGCTGCAACTAAAAGGTCTTTCACTCATATGTGACCTTTTATGGCTATCCAGATGGCGTTTCTGGAAGAAAGCCCTCGCACATATGCTGCAACTAAATGGTCTTTCACCAGTATGTGTCCTCATGTGTTGCCCAAGGAGGGATTTCTGAGTGAAAGCCTTTGAACATATGCTGCACTTAAAAGGTCTTTCGTTAGTATGTTTCCTAAAGTGCCTATCAAGATCATCTTTTGTTGAGAAAGCCTCCGCACATTTGCTACAACTATATGGTTTTACACCAGTATGTGTACTCATATGAATTTCCATTTTCTTTCTCGTACAGAATGTCTTTGTACATACTGCGCAAACGGATTGCATTTTCTTGTGTCTTATCATTGAACTTTTCTCAGAGTAAGCTTTGGGACATGTGCTGCACTTAAATGGTCTGTCATCAGTATGTGTCCTCACATGTCTCGTAAGACTACTTTTTGAGAAGAATGCCTTCCCACAATGGCTGCAACTAAATGGTTTTACATCACTATGCGTCTTAATGTGTCTGTTTAGTTCACTTTTCTGGATGAAGGCCTTCTCACATACGGTGCAACTATAAGGTCTTTCACCAGTATGTGTCCTCACGTGATATGTTAGATCAATTTTCCTGTAGAATGTCTTCATACATATGCTGCAACTAAAAGGTCTTTCACTCATATGTGACCTCATGTGACTATCCAGGTGGCGTTTCTGGAAGAAACCCATCGCACATAAGCTGCATCTAAATGGTCTTTCACCAGTATGAGACCTCAGATGGATTTCAAGACTATCTATTGTATGGAGATGTATTGCACATATAGTACAAACAAAATCACCTTCCTCACTTGCATGCTCTTTCATGTGACGTTTTAGATTACCTTTAATAGAGAAGGATTTTGTGCATTTGTTGCAACTGAAAAGTTTTTCGCTAATGTGTTCCTTCATGTGACTATCTAGACTACCCTTCTGAGGGAAAGCCTTTGAACAAATGCTGCAACAGAACTTTATATTACCAGTATGTAATCTAAAGTGCTTTGTCAGATAATATTTTTGAGCAAAAGCCTTTGAACATACATTGCAAGTGAAAGGTTTTTTATTAGTGTGAGTTTTCAAGTGGTGTTTGAGATAGGTTATATGGGTGAAATCCTTGCTACACATGCTGCACTTGAATGGCCTTTCACCAGAATTCTCCTTCATGTGTTTTGTTGTGTCAGGTGTGTAACCATCTCTGTCACTCTCATCACTCCTTTTCTCTACATCATCCTCATGAAGTTCATTAGAATTTATTCTCGATTGAGTCCTGGAGATACATGTTCCTGTCACACCCTCCTGAATGGCATGTTCGCCGATTGATTCTTCAGGTTTTGAAGAGGGACTACAACAGATCTTTTTATAACCAGTATGTAATCGTAAGTGTTTTGTCAGATAATATTTTTGAGCAAAAGCCTTTGAACATACATTGCACGTGAAAGGTTTTTTATCAGTGTGAGTTTTCAAGTGGTTTTTCAGATAGGTTTTATGGGTGAAATCCTTGGTACACATGCTGCACTTGTATGGTCTCTCACCAGAAGTGCATCTTGTTAGAGTAGGTCTGTCACTCTCATCCCTCCTTTTGTCTACATGTTTCTCATTGAGTTCATCAGAGTTTATTCTCGACTGAATCCTTGAGCTACATGAGCCTGTCACACCCTCCTGAATGGCCTGTTCTTCTGTAGAGTCTCCAAGATCTGATTGAATCCTTGAGCTACACATACCTGTCACACCCTCCTGACGGGCCTGTTGTTCTGTCAAGTCTCCTAGAGCTGAAGAGGGACTGCTCTTTCCAGCGGAAGTACCTTGTTCATCTGCCTCTTGATGAACAGTTGCTACAAATGGAACATAACAATTAAATAGAATTAAAAATAACATTTTGATCACAGTAAATTAAAAGAAGAAGTTTCCTCACCATCCATTTACTTTTGTATAAAGTTCTCTACACATAAAGACATAATTTCATGCAAATACGTCCAACATTGGCCCTCTGAGCAAGGGAGGAGCATCATTCAAAGTCACTCACTGTACGGGCAAATCCCATTCATTGCATACATCATGGAGGCTGCCATTGATTTTTATGAAACCCAGATTTGGAAATGGTCATATTTGCATTAAATTCTGTTTTAATGTGTAGAGAACATAATCAAAAATAAATTGAGGATGAGGAACCTTCTCCCTCAAACATATCAAACTTGGGAATTCCATAAAAATTAAGAAAAATGAAATGACGAAATGGAACTAACCTAACATTATTCAATTTAAAGAATAATTGTCAATAAACAAAGGGTGTGATTTTCAAAATTTCAAACAAATCATATCTTATTTTAGGTCCAATGAAATCTTACAAGGAGAAGTAAATTGGCCGTCGTAGTGTTGCAATTCTGAATGTAACTATGATCACAAAATAGTGTTACAAAATTCCCAAAATCTAGAAAAAGAGCAAGGTCCAAAAATAATGTTCATACCTGGTTTCTTTCGTGCAATCTTAGCTTTCATCTTTTGAGGAACTGCACTCTTGACGCTCCTATTCAGCCTGGTACTGCTTTCCTCATCAAACTGCACATCACCATCTTCGGGGAAAAAAGACAAAAATAAAATAGAACCAACAATCACTCAGAGGGAAAATCTTATACTAGCTTTGCAGCATTAGAATGGCCGTTATCTCCAGCAATTTCCACAAAAAGAATGATAATTTTGTACTACAATGTGCATCCCACTGGTTATTCTTTTGCATTTATTACCCTATGCAATGCAACAATGAGAAGCAAAGTCAATGTGTAAATAGTGGTAATAAATGTAAAAACTGCTGATAACTGCTTGTCCATTATACAGGCAAGTGTAATAAAGTGTAATATAATGTAAGTCAATGTAGTCGCGAGCTTTCGAATCTGGCAGATCCTTCATCTATACTCTATAGGCAGAGATAATTGACATCAGACAAAGTATACTCTACTATCAAACATGAAATAATATAAACCAGATAAATACAACAAATATCTATCAAAAATGAACTGAACAATGTCAAAGTGGCCAAGGAGGATCACATGGAAGTGATACAACGGAAGAGGTAAATTGGCAAGCCTTATGTTTCTTTTAGCCCACTGCACACGACACAATCCAATCTGCCAAATGATTAATAGGAAACTGAACCACACAACAAAGCTTTAAATACACACGACTGGCGTTAGTTTTGCATCCTAATCTGATCGTTGAGTGTGTGGTGGGCTTTTATCATGTTCAGGACGGATCGATTTTGCTGTAACATTAATTCTCCATAGACCCAAACCCGAATATTTTTGGGACCAGTCCTGAACGGGTTAATAAATAGCACATTAAAACATAGTTGGCATTTGGAGTCTACAAACGAAAAGCATACTTGCCAACATTTGAATTTTGGAAAGAGGGACAAAATTGGCCGGGGGTCCAAAGTCGCAGCATAATTGCACAAGTGTGCGGGAAGTGCACATTGCAAGCACAAAGTCCATTGCGACAGGGGTCCAGGCCTTGACGTTTTTGAGCATTAAATGCATTCTCGACCCATTTTTCATAATTCTTCCAAAATTACTAGGTAAGATTTGGTCAGATTTATGTTTAAATGTTGTCTCTATACATTTAATAAAGTAAAGTAAAGTTTAAATTTTTTTTTTTTTTTTTAAAACTTAAACTTAAAAATCGGGACGTCCCGATTTTACACTTCTAAAACATTCAAAAAACGGGACAATTCCGATAAAAACGGGACAGTTGGCAAGTATGCAAAAGAAATCTTCAGTAGCCTACCTTCCTCAGTTTTTATATGGATGGGCACCAAGTCTCTCTGCTGATCATGTGACTGATCATGTGATGAATCAGGTGATTCCATGGCAACCTCCAGCAGGGTATCAATCTCAATATCCAGAGATCCATCCGGCAGCGTGTCAAAATGACTTTCCACCTGACAAGGTCCTACATTGAAATGAACAGTTACATCTCAATATAAAATTCACTAAAAACGCAACAAAACATTAATGAGAAACCAATTTCTCATTCGGGTCAGTAAAATTGTCATGTGTTGATGCATTCATGTAATTTGGAGGACTACTAGTAACTCATTTTGCTTGTGGTCTAGTCAAGCAAGTAGAACAATTTTCTCTCCATTTTAGACATCAGTTAAAGATTCCATGATATTTAAACAAAAAATAATTAGATGCAAGCTTGATTTAAGTGGTCTTATCCAGTTGACCTCTAACGCGCCTCAGTTGAGTTATGTTCCAACCGGAGCTTTCCAACCTAACCAACAGTGAAACCGGTCATGGTCTAAGGATATGACCATTTACATCACCCTTGCAAGTTGAATTTGTAGCACGTACACGATACAAACACAATGCATGTGTTGGCAGGTATCTAATACATGCCACCCATGTATTGTCTATGAACAGCCTGCAACACACATCAATATGGTAATGTCTGTTTGAATGGGCCAAGTGATCTTTAAACTCAGGGAATTTTCGAATGTTACTTTTTAAAACATGCATGCATGAAAACAACACAAATTATATAAGCTCTCTATGCCACTCATACAGACATTACGATACTGTTGTGTACTCCACGCTATGCAGTGACAATGCACGGGCACCGGTACTTGGAACGACTGTCACCCATGCATTCTCCGTGTATAAGACGCACTCGTGTATAAAACGCACCCCCAACTTTGACAGCAACAAAAAAAAGAGAAAAAAAAAAAAAAAAAAAAAAAAAAAAAAAAAAAACTTTTTTTTTTTAGACACCCTGTAGTGCTGTTGGAATGCTTATACCACTGGTCTAGCATTCATCAACATATACATTTTCTCACATAAAAAATAGTGGTTAGTACCAAAATTGCACATTAATTGAGTAGTAACATTGAGTAGTAATATATGAATATTCATGAGCAGCATATATATGAATATTCATGATGCTCATTAAATATGCAATCAACTAAAAACTAAAAACTACCAACGATTTTTAATATGATAAAAATTTATAACCACTGGTTAGAAAATGAGTACTGCTGCTCACGAATGTATTCATTAGCAGCAGTGTTACTTGCTCAATAAACTTGCAATTTTTTAACTAACCAATATTTTGTATGTGAGAAAAAGGTACAAGTTGCTGAATGCTACATTTGACAACAAGCTTCTGTCATGCCCTAGACAGGACTAAACATCACTACAGGATGTCTAAAAAAAAAAATGTAAAAAAATAAATAATAATAATTTTTTTTTTGCTGTACGGAAAAAAGTGCGTCTTATACACAGAGATTTACGGTATGCACTGTTTGCCCCAATGATATTGTATGTATGGCGTGTAAATGGTCAATGTAGATGTGCTCTATGATAATCTGAGGGCTCTTTTATGATTTTGGGGAGCTCTTTTTATCGCATTTTGGGGGAAAATTAGCCCAGACAGAGCAACCCCCCCCCCCCCCCCCCCCCCCAACACCGTAAACCTGGGGGACTTTTGCCTCTTTTTGAGATGAATGTATTTTTATTAAGCATCACTTTTTTTTATAAAAAATTCTTATTGTTTTAAATGTATAGGGTAATGTATAGAATCAGAAATTAGCTCTAAAGACTAAGACTAAGAGTGAGACTTGATGAAAATACATCCTTCTCAATAAGTCACCTAGCAGCAAAAGTCACCCTGGTTTACTGTATTTTTTTTCCACCAGTTTCTTTAACTCTTACCATTTGTCAAATCCTCATCCTCCTGCTTGATATCAAGTGCCATGTCATACATGTCATAGCAAGTCAACTGATCATGCGTTGTTGAATCGGGTGGCTCCATCTTTACTCTAATCTCGAGATTTCCAGATTCCTTGGATGTAAGAAGGCAACTTTCCATGTCAGCTACTCCTTTGTGGTAAAAAGCAAAACAGGGGAAATTATGAATTACCAACTGAGTCTGAGAGATGGATGATAAATAATTAAAACAGGGCTCGACACTCGCACTGGCCCGGCTGGGGCCAGTGAAATTGCACTTTGGGCCAGCAAACTGTATAAAAGTCAAATTTTGGTGGCCTGATCTGGCAAGCAGATTTTTAACCCGACATTGAACAAAATTTGAAAAACCTTGTTTTATTCCATGTCACACTTCATCTATAATCACAGATTTGATCAATTAAGGGTGATATTGTGAATAGTAAAAAGTTTACTCATGAAATACAAATTCTGGGCCAGTAAATTTTTCTTTCGGGCCACCAGGAAAGGGGAAGAAATTATTTCAATGGCCCGACCGGGCCACTGGCAAAAAAGGTAAGTGTGGAGCCCAGATTAAAAATTGGGTATTTCATTCTGTGTATTGTGAAGCCGATGGGCATCTTTTCTCTTCTTCGCAATAATAAAGACACTATTTGAGGTTCATTTGGGTAGCACAACTATTTATTAACGGCGATTCCAGCCGACCAAGATAAGGCAATCCAACCGAAGTCAATGAACACGGGAACCGAGCGTACACTCGCCACAGATGGCGCTATGCATATATAAACATTAACAACACTGGATAATTAACATTAACCATAACACTGGCGCTTGGCACCCCTACAAGACAAGGGGTTAACAGCATGCTGCATTAACCCCTTACTCCATTGCCTTGAAAAAAGCCTGATAGTCAGCTGCCTTCATTGTCCAAGTAAACACTGGGGAATTCCCCTGCCTACCTAGCCTTAAAACTAGATGTTTTTCACACTATTGATCAATTTGATGCTGTGTATGTCTGTATAAATTGCATAATTGCTTTGGCCTTTGTTCAACAAACAATTATAGCATGCCTTCATTGAATCATTGTGTTAATCTTATAAGTAGTTCAAAGCTGGTTGTAAAGAATTCCTTAGAGTCACAAATTGACCTATATTCATTGTTATATATACTTTGGAATGCGATACAAAAGCCACATGTATTGACTATTGTCTTGTCCAGACACCTATTGAAATGCTGCACCCCTGCAAATAGTACAAGTCAGAGTACTTTGCAGAACACATTGTCAGTTAGGTCATTCAGACACTAATCTCTGAAATAATCCCTTCAGCCTTTTGATAATACTGGCTGGCAGGCAAGCCTAAACATGTAAACAACTGTTCTAAAACCTGTGGTTGAGGGGTGCACAGTCAGAAAGCTCAGGCTCAGATTGGAGCTTCAAGTCATAGATCAAATATTTTAAAAACTGGAATTTAAAGTGCTTCTGACATTGGAAAGCTCATGTAAATTTTAAATTATATTCAATTCTAACCCCCTGTTATGTTAAGTTTGATTAATTGGTGAGATTTTAGCTAGAAATGATTTTATGATTTTTGCCAGTCTCACAAATTGGTTTACTGCAGCCTGCCTATGAGGGTGACCCTAGGGTGGGCGCTTGGTGTAATCGATCATCAATTTCATCACGATCCTATCATGTCATGATCTGGCAGAAAAATCAGGGGAAACAATAGTATACATCTTTTTTTTTTAACCTTGGAATCTGAGCATGCATTTTGTTTTTGCTTGGTTTTGAATAGTTCTTTTTGTTCATTCAAATTGAAACATGTTCACAAAAGTATGCAAATGAAACATTTAATCACAATGAATCACACGAAATGACAAGGCATTTGAAAAAAAATGAAATGAAAGGAGATAACAAACCTATTTGTTCACCTTTTCATGTATTAAATAACTGTAATTTTGTAATTGTATACAAATGTATGCTGCATGTCATACATTGCAATGACAATGCCCCTACATTACAGTGACAAAATTACATGGGGGCTCAGGGCGAATTTGCCCCCGAAATGCCAAAAAGAGCCCTGGAAAAGAAAAGAGCCTTGGAAATTTGCAATTTGCATACAGCGCAGCTACAGTTCAATGGAAATCAAATTTTGCAGTGTTTATATTTTCATAAGAAAAATTAAATATATTTGTTTTCCCTGCTACATTTCTGCCCCTGAACATTCCTACCAGATTCACATATTATCATGATAATAAGACTAAGACAGTCTTAGACTTTTTTAGAGAGCAACCTTTTGGCTTTAATTTCTAAAATCGTTAAATTAAAAATATACAAACAAAATCATACTCACCATGCACTTTAACTTGATTAAAATCAAGTGACATTGTAGGCCTATCTTTGCCATCCATTTCTCAGACTGAAGGCCCTGTCGGTCGATGTCAAAACGGTTTCTTGTCATCCATCAGATGATCATCAACAAAGATGCGGATGCATGTCGCTTGGCTCCAGCAGCTCCGCCGACGTCGCGTCGCCACTGCACTGGCCCTGACGTACAAGTGCACGCCCCCGAAGTTACGGCCGCATGTGCTGTTGTGCTGAGCGATGTGCTACTTTCGCTGCATTATCTGCATTCGACTTTATTCGAGATTCACAACGCTTGAATAGATTCCCATTTTTTTTTTATCAACTACCCATTAACCATCAATACCAAATGACGAATAATATGATAGCACACTTTTCATTCGTACTCGTACTCTCGTAGCAATATGATTAATATTTAAACCGTATCATATCAACTTTCAGCTCGGCCTGCTGACACACAGGATGTGGCTAAACAATGGACGCTCGATCAGTGCTTCCACAACAAGCGAACCACGTTTACACAACCATGAACTCTGTGTACAAGTGGAAATTTAGCCAATATCTTTACAGAAAGCTGAGGAAATATCCACGTGTCACGTGTGATGTTGGTTTTTCGGAATTTCGGAATTTAGATTTGATGAATAAACGGAGACAAATGTGTGTAATTAAAAAAAACACTGATTTTCTCGAAATTAACCGGAATGGATTTAGCGCCTTTTGGTTGAAAGATACTGTAGTTGTCGTATACAAAAAGGCAACAGTTTCCTGAATAATCTTTACTTATGGAAGCACATGCCAGCGCAGGCCGGCGGAGCTGCGCTGAGAGGCTATAGCTAACTGCACTGTACTGCAGCGCTAGTACTATGTACTAGCAGCCTGCATCCAGCTAGCACTGATCACTTTATTGTACGTGTAGCCTACATGGTGATGTAGTATGCATTGGCGTCTGGTTAATTCTAGTTTTTTCCTTTTTTAAAACCACTACTATTACTAATGAGTAGCTAACATGGAAAATTGCCTTCCTAAACTTTATCAGTCATCAGATTCTGAGTCTGAGGAGTCCAGAGATGTTGAGGTCATTAGAGTAAAGATGGAGCCGCCTGATTCACCCTCACACTCACATGATGATCAAGTGACCGGCTACAAGTACGACTACGACTACGAGTATGACCTGGCGCTTGAGATCAAACAGGAGGAGGAAGAGGATGCCTCAGAGTCAGACGGTAAGGTCCTTTAGTTTGGTGGCATTCTTGGTAACGAGACGTTATCTACAACTTGTCAGTTGTTGTATGACGCACCTCGTGACCATGACCCCCGGGAATAGTAAACAAATATACCATGCACTGAGAGCCTCTAGTTGAAATTATGGATTCCGAGGTGACAGGAAAAGCACTATTTTCTGAGGGTCGTAGACCCGAAGAAAATAGTGCTTTTTCTGTCACCGAGGCCGCGAGGAATCCATAATTTCACTAGTGGCTCGAAATAGTGCATGATATATTTGTTTTATATCCTTCGCATAATCATAATCATCGCAAAAATAAATGATTTCAATTAGTCAAAGAAAAATATAAAGAAAAACAAAACATTGATCATGGAACCATCACTGCACTTACTATTTTCTGTTTGTGACACCGACCCCCTTTGCGCAATAGTCCTCGCGCAGAGCGCGTATTGCGCCTTAACAAATAATGCGCACCCAAATGCCAAACGCGCACATCAAAGTGAATAATTAACAGGTCTGCTTTACATACTACACAAGTGTAATTGTATGGAGAAAATAGTTATTCGTACATTACACATACAGCTAGTGCAGTGCACACTGCGGCCGATTGTTAAATGACGAATTAGTGTCACGACCACAGAAGGACAACGATGCACAATGTGCACCATTGTCGGAATTTTTAAATTCGAATACCGCTACGTTATACATGAAATGCATCTCTAGAATATTCTTTGGAACTTATTAGCTGTTAGGTAAAGAAAAAATCCTGGCTCGTTCTCGGATCGGTAGAATTCAAAAGCGCTAACGGGATTCTCGGATCGTCTCGGATCTCGGAAAAAAATAATATTGCAATTTGCTCTGAAAAAAATGCAGCGTTGTAGACTTATATTTCTTGTTTTATATGCCAATAATATTAACAATATTGACGCTTTGAGGCATGTACATATCAATCTTTACAGAAAAATAGTTATAGACTATTCAGAATTAACATTCACGGGTGAAAATATGCTGTATTTCTTTTTAAATAACTCTTTGAGAAATCTCGTCGAGCATCTTTCGCAAGCTAAAACAAGACCTCTGCTCGAAGGGAAGTTTTATAACACGCATCTCTATGGGCTCAATATGATCACCCAGCGTCTATGACGTCATTCATGGTATAGCATTTATTATATCCCTTCTCGTAAGATTGTTGCATTAGGAGTGTACACAACAAGAAAAAGAATAGTTTTGACTAGAAAAGACGTTTCCCGGTGAATAGTACCGGTGAATAGTACCCTTTGTATTGTGACGTCACGCATAGTTCACCTTTTCCCCCGGAAAAAAGGTACTATGTCCCCCCTCCCTCCAAACAAAATAAATAAAAACATAACAAACAAAGCAAGATCATAGATTTTTTTGCCCGCTCAGGTGTAGAGATGCGTGTTATAACAACCTCTCAGCGAGCGGATGTCTTGTTTTAGCTTGCGATAGATGCTCGTCCAGCTTTTCAAAAGAGTAATTAAACAAAAAATACAGAATATTGTTACCGTGAATATCAATAAGTTCCAAAGAATATTCTAGAGATGCATTTCATGTATAACATGGCGGTATTCGAATGCATAACTTCCGAAAATGGGGCACAATTTGCATCGTTGATCTTCAGTGGCCGTGACAGTAATTCGTCATTCGGCAATTAAATTGCAGCGGTCACTGCACTATGGCACATGCACACCGTGTGTGTGTATGTGTAATTTATTTCCCCATTCAATCATACATGTTAATTATTCACATTGCTGCGCGTGTTTGGCATTTGGGTGCGCAATAGTTGTTAATGCGCGTACTCATGAATGGAAAGGTAGCGCAATACGCGCTCTGCGTTAGGAATATTACGCAAAGGGGGCCAGTGTCACAAACAGAACACAGTAAGTGATGGTGCCATGTTCAATGGTTTGTTTTCCTTTATATCAATACTATCAATGGTTTGTTTTTCTTTATAATTATTATACTCTAATTTTATTTGAACAATACAGGTCGAAGGGATATAAAACAAATATACATTGACTCATTCTCGGAACAAGCTTAAACTATTCGCACTCAGGAACAACAATAGTACCATTCTCCCTCGGGCCGATGGCCCTCGGGAGAACAGTACTATTTGATGTTCCTTCGATGCGAATAGTTTTAGCTAGATCCTCGAGTGTCATTGTATATTTGTATACTATACCATGAATGACGTCACGCATAGCACATTTTTCTCCATGGGCATTACTATGTTTGGTCACATGACGCTATGTAGACCAATCACTGAACAGGATTTCATTCATGTAGGATATAATGCGTCATATGGTTGGGTATATTTACCAAAACATTTTTTGACACAGGTACCGTCAAGGCAACCCTTGGTCCGTCATGACAAAAGGGGTGCGTCATTGTCAGTCAGTTTACCCGTCATGGTTCGTCAAAATCAAGAGATGGGGTGTCACCAACATGACAAAAGTGACCGTATTTAGCATAATTGTAGTTGAATAGTCTTACAAATTTTGACACAGGGGTGCGTCATGGTATACCGAAATCCGACTCGGTCACATAGAACCAATGACGCACCATTCCCAAAAGTCATGAGGTGCTTCATACAATTGATAAACTTTATAACTAAGAGCAGTGTTGGTGTAGCACGGTCGGACTGATGTTCCCCTTTTAAAGTGATGATGTAAATTGTAAAGTAAAGTAAATTGTAACTCCACGAAAAATACTTGGAGCTTCCTCGTTTCTCTTCTGCCATGTTGTTTAGCTTATGGTAAGAGAAGAATAAAATAGGGTTATATTTTTTCAAATGTCCCTTTAGTATGAAGATATTTATCATTGAAAATCATTATTTCAAAAGCGTTAGCTAACGGTTTTGATAAAAAGTACAATCGCAGTAGCTGAATACGTCCGGCCAGCAAGCGTGGGAAACCTTCCCGATATACGACTGTTGAGCCGAGCGTGCGTAAATTCCATGAATTAAATACCGTATGTACACGAACACTTTATGTATTTCTTTGTTTTTACACAGATTAATTGTCCCCTTATGTTTTTCATTGTTTTTGACACATTTTTTGAGGGGGGGGGGGGGGGGGGGGGAGGGGCACCATGCATTGTCTATGCTCAACCTGCTCCCAATACTTTGGTCAATACTTCCATGTCTGCTCGCAACAGTATGGTAATGTCTGTATAAGTGCTGAAACATACGTTTATTGGTACTTCCCGAAACGCCCCATGACACTAAATTGGTTGGTTTTAATTCCATTTGAAAGTTCATTGAAAAAACATGTTAATGAAAATAATTCCCTTTCGAATGCTCTCATAAAACTGTCAAGTTGTAAATTTGATTTCAAAATATTTTATTTCCTCTAGCCAGATGATATCTCGACTTTTTGAAAAAATACATAAAATGCTTATAAATGCTTCTTTCAAAAAAATTAAAAAGAGATTTTTAAATAGTTGTTGATTTTTTTTTTTTTTCTTTTACCTCTTACGAGGGACTTTATTTCAGAAGAACAATATATACATAATTATACAATTAATAAAATTATAAACTAAAAGTGTTCATATAATTGGCATATTCCTTTTACATTTCTTAATTTGTTTCGAAGGTAAGCACAATTCAAAAAGTTTTTTATTTCTATTTTAACCTCTTTTAATAATATATTGGTTTTAAAATAATTGTTTGCCTTATCATTCACAAATTCAATATAATTTCTATAAATGACAAACTCAGTAATATTAATAATAAAATTAATACACCAATTTTCATTTGCAAAATTTTGCACACCTATTATAATAACTTTTTCATCAATACGAACTATTATTTTATACATATGAAAAATTATATTTTCTATTATTTTCCAAAGGATTTTTATCGCTTTACAACGTAATAACATGTGCAATGTTGTGTTAACACAATTACAAACATCACATTTATTTTCATTCAATATTTTCCATTTAAATAAATTGTCTTTCGAAGGTAATATTCTATGAAGGAGTCTAAAATTAAATTGCTTAATTGTATTAACCGATATTTGTTTCAATTTAAATAATAAAACATCATTCCATATAAAATCTTCTGGTAATGCAAAGTAGGCTTGCCAATAAATACAAAATAGTGGCTTCGTTCGTTTCATTTTTATAAGAACAGAATAAAAGTGTCTTGCTTTCATAGTATTTATATCAATCGAATTTCCTGCTGATATTTCAAACAAACTCTCATTATTATTATGTTGCGGTGCTCTATCTTGTAGTTTATCTAACCAACATTTCGGAAAAGACTTTTTCAATTTAACAAAATTGAAATTATACAATAAATTATTTGCTATATTGTCTGGAAAAATATCTTTTAATTCACACCATTGACCATTTCTAATTACATCTTTTACTTTAATGATGCCTAAATTAATCCATGTTTGAAAATATAACATATCATTCATACATTTTATATTACTATTATACCACAACACTTGGTTTTCTATTTCCGTTACATGTAGCAAATCAATAAATCGTAATTTACTCCATATACAAACGAAATCCAAATAAAACGCGGGTAGCTTAAATTTATTTGCAAGTAAAACAATGTCTTTTGTATTACAATTATATTTTAATAACAATGGGAAACCCCCAATCTTACTTGTCCAATAAGAAAACAATATCTTCCATGCTCCATCCTTATCGCTCAAAAATTTTGATATCCACGATAAACGTAAAGAATTTAATTTCAAAAAAGGGGTGCGTCATTGTCAGTCAGTTTACCCGTCATGGTTCGTCAAAATCAAGAGATGGGGTGTCACCAACATGACAAAAGTGACCGTATTTAGCATAATTGTAGTTGAATAGTCTTACAAATTTTGACACAGGGGTGCGTCATGGTATACCGAAATCCGACTCGGTCACATAGAACCAATGACGCACCATTCCCAAAAGTCATGAGGTGCTTCATACAATTGATAAACTTTATAACTAAGAGCAGTGTTGGTGTAGCACGGTCGGACTGATGTTCCCCTTTTAAAGTGATGATGTAAATTGTAAAGTAAAGTAAATTGTAACTCCACGAAAAATACTTGGAGCTTCCTCGTTTCTCTTCTGCCATGTTGTTTAGCTTATGGTAAGAGAAGAATAAAATAGGGTTATATTTTTTCAAATGTCCCTTTAGTATGAAGATATTTATCATTGAAAATCATTATTTCAAAAGCGTTAGCTAACGGTTTTGATAAAAAGTACAATCGCAGTAGCTGAATACGTCCGGCCAGCAAGCGTGGGAAACCTTCCCGATATACGACTGTTGAGCCGAGCGTGCGTAAATTCCATGAATTAAATACCGTATGTACACGAACACTTTATGTATTTCTTTGTTTTTACACAGATTAATTGTCCCCTTATGTTTTTCATTGTTTTTGACACATTTTTTGAGGGGGGGGGGGGGGGGGGGGGAGGGGCACCATGCATTGTCTATGCTCAACCTGCTCCCAATACTTTGGTCAATACTTCCATGTCTGCTCGCAACAGTATGGTAATGTCTGTATAAGTGCTGAAACATACGTTTATTGGTACTTCCCGAAACGCCCCATGACACTAAATTGGTTGGTTTTAATTCCATTTGAAAGTTCATTGAAAAAACATGTTAATGAAAATAATTCCCTTTCGAATGCTCTCATAAAACTGTCAAGTTGTAAATTTGATTTCAAAATATTTTATTTCCTCTAGCCAGATGATATCTCGACTTTTTGAAAAAATACATAAAATGCTTATAAATGCTTCTTTCAAAAAAATTAAAAAGAGATTTTTAAATAGTTGTTGATGATATCTATATTTAATCAAATTTTAACAAAATATCACATGCACATTTCTGTATGAAAAATGGTTGAAATACCAATTGATGATTTTTTTAGAAAACACCCTCTTGAGTTGTACTTGTAACGGCTGTTTTTGAATGATAACCGGGTTTTTACTTAGTCGATCGTTTGTAATTTTCTATACCTTTCAATCATGGTGGAGTTATAAATTAGTTTGTACTGTAATGGTGCAGGTTTTGGTTATTAAAATTCAGTTTGACGTTTGACCAAAACTCCACTATCTCTGCAATTGGGCAATTCAACCATAACGGAATTACATTCAGAGACGTTTTTTGCTCATTATTTCATTCCCTGCGCAATATTCTCATGACTTAAGTAAATTTTGATACTTAGTTGCATGGGTAACCAGGCTACAACATGATAGGGAAATGGTTTTATATCTTCCATGTGTTGTTGCACACTAGACCAATATTTGTGACCGTAACGGAATTACCGGAGAATGGATTTTTTTTTTTGCTACAAGTTTGCGTTGAGTTTCTCTGAAATATAAGACACTTTGAAACTGATTTTATGTATTTTTTCTATCTTGATAATGTCAACTTCATTTTAGAACAAGTATGTGCATAAACAACACAATGATAAGTTCACAAATTCACTTTTTTGAAAAAAGACCACTGTAACGGAATTACACAAATTTGTAACAGAATTACTTCTCTGAAAGTTACAAGGAAAACTCAATTATTTTGCACTCAACTTTTCTTACATGCTAATGCAAACATCAAGGCTATCTAGCACTTGAATATAAACCACAATTTGACATATCTGTAAAGCAATTTCTGAACTTGTTATGTGTAAAATAAATGAAAATATGGCCAAAATACAAATAAGAGTGAAATTTGAAAAAAATATTGCTAAAATCCAGCTTTATTTCGGTTTATTTTCAGCTTCATATTAGTAGGCAAGAAGTTAAAAAGGATTGCATCAATTTAATGAAAGAAAAATCCTAGAAACTATGTCCACTAAAGTGTGTAACGGAATTACACAACTTGAGCAGTGAAATCAATTTTTCCACAAATCGGTACATGAACAACAACAAATTCACATTTTAGCTTCAATACTTTTCAAAAATCAATAATTTGACAATAATAACCATATTTGAAGTAAAAAATAGCAACATTTAAAAATTTTTCCTTTACTTCAAGAAAAATGGTTAAATTGTGAAAAAACCCAAAGTAAAAAAAAAAAAAAGTAAGGTCTACATTATGTGACATGCTAAATAACTGCACATAATCAATATCAAGCAACATAATAAACAATTACAAATCACAAACAGGTCAAATCATTCAACTTTCAATGCTATAAAGCCTCGTAAACTTCCTGAATATTGGAAATCTGTGTGAATGGAAATGCATTGTGAATGGGTAATTCCACTGTTACAGAATGACAAATAAGTGATTTTTAGCTCTGTTTTCTTAATCATATTTAAAATTCCTTTCACTTTCACAGTTTTTAAAACTTTAATAACTGGCAGGGGTACTAGAGGTACAACAGAACCCAAGATTGTTACAAATCTATAACACTGTAGCGTCCAGAGACCAAAATACAATCATAACGGAAAGGGGTCTTTCATTCAACACTAACTATGTAATGATTTTCTGAAAAAGCTACCACAAAAAATTCTTCATTGGTAATAAAAACTTATCATTTAAGTTACAAACTTGAATTTGGTACATCTCTTTTTCCAGAAATGATCTATTTTAACCTCTGAAATTACCTTAAGACAAACGAATGTCACTGTAACGGAATTACGCCTGTGAAATCCACCCATGAAAATGCAATTTCTTGGTTACATTTTTCTGCATTTCTGCTTATAGTCATTAGTAAAGAATGTGTAAGCATTGTTCATCACAAGCTCTTACATAAGGACCAGAACAAATCCTGAAGTTATGTGTGTGCGTAACAGAATTACAAGAAAATCAAGATTTGTTATATAAACTCTTGTTATATTCTAAAATTATTCTTTAAAAAATTCATCCTAAATTGATCTTAATTTACTCTCAAATCAATTTGGAATGCGTTTTCTTCCATTCCATGAAATACGTGTATAGATGTATATCGGATATAAACGTGTATGATCCTCAAACAAAAAGTTGGCATATAAAATATAAATATGGAATTGCCAAAAATGAAAGACACCTTTAGGAATTCCCATTGAAAATGCAAATACTTTGTACATCATTCTTCTTTGATCTGCATACAGAACCACACTGAACACTCAATGTATTCTGACTTTATGATAATGAATAAAACATGTGTATCTTAGCCTGTATTATGTTTAGTTTTGAATATCTTGAAGCCTATTCTGTATTTATGTTTAATTTTATATGCTTCAGTTTAATACAAATTTACATAATTAATGATGAGTTATGAGCCTTTAACTGATCAATGATATTCAAATCTACATACAATTACAAAATTATTAATATTAAATCTCCTTGAAAGTTGAAGGTATGATTTATATCTTAAAATACATGAATGTTGAAGGTATGATTTATTAAAATACATGAATGTAAATTAATGTGAGAAAATAAATGTAGCACCAGTGTTATACTAATCACTGGATATAAAAAAAAAAATTGTATTGTTTTTGTTTTTCCCTTTCTAAAGTACAAACATGAATCTGCTGCATCTTCATAATTTCAGTCAAGTGGTTCTTGCTGGAAACTAATTTAATGATAGAACATTATCATCTCTATTATGTTCATGGAGAGATTAGAGAAATTATCTATCGTGTATCAATTTAGTTAAATCACCATTGATGCAATATGAAGCATGTGGGTACAATGAGTCACATAAAGTAACATTGTTCAGTACTTGTATAATGACTTATTGTCTACATGGCTACAGTTCATGCTATTTAAAGGGTATTTCTACATTGAGAACAAGAATTTTTGTTATTTTCAGCAATATCATTCAATACCTTACAAACCATGTGCGTGTAATTCCGTTACGTAACAGAATTACTAATACCGTTATGCCAATTTTGGAAAAAGTAGTGACATTATTTCAGAAAATTATGTTGGAAGTTCTTAGGACTGTGGTGAAGGAAGAGAATTCACAATGACATGACTAAAGAACAAGTAATAAGATATTGAGAAAAACTTATTACGTTTTATCGTAACGGAATTACGATCAAACATGCATAGATTTCAAAAAATTCTCCAAAAAAAAATGCAATGAAGTTACTGCCCACGCTATACAATTTGTGATTGTTGCTACATTGTATGGAAAATATGAGAAAAAGAGCAGAAACAATCATTGAATTAAAAGATTCACTTCATTTTCATGAAATGAAGCTGATTGATGAATAAAAGGTCATAAATTTCTGTTCAATTCAAGCAGAAATATTTGCAAAACCAATAGAGCTATACACAAATGGTTTTCAGTTTCCTAAAATTCAAGTTTTCCTTTATCGATAACAGTTTGATTTAGGGAAGATTGCTCAACTTTGAGATGTGGTGTTTTTGCCTTCTCTCATACGGAATTGCCCAATTGCATGGAGTACATCTATTCTCATATGCCATGTGCACATCTCGCCAATCGTTTGCGAGTCAATATTCAATTCTATACACTTGTACGTTTGGAGACAATAGAACCTGTATGTCCTAGACAATTAGACTAGTCTTCTTCTGCAGACCCACGAACAAATAATTTAGTATGGTAACCTATTTTTCAGAACTTGTTGATGGAATAGTATTACATTTATAAGAATATAATTTCAGGGTGTTGGTTCCGCGTTTATGGGTATTCATTCATGCCTAACTAATGGTGATTTTACTGACTCATATACCGTAATAAACTTTTGATTGCATTTGCATTTGATTGCAAGTAATATAAGCTGTTGATTTTCATTGTAGGATCTTCTGAAGTGCAGGACAGTCATCTTGACACACCGTTGGATGGTTCTCTGGATGTTGAGATTGATACACTGCTGGAGGTTGCCATGGAATCACCTGATTCATCACATGATCAGTCACATGATCAGCAGAGAGACTTGGTGCCCATCCATATCAAAATTGAGGAAGGTACTGTAGATTTCTGTTGGTTTGTAGACTTTTTGTGCCAAATTTATATGTTTAGCTACAGGTGCTATTTAAAGCACACCACACACTTCACAATCTGATTGTGATTGGACAAACAAAGTTTTGCGTTTCTGAACACAAGCAAGATGTGCGTAACATGTGAAACATTCTTTGTAGTTCAGTGCCCATATTCATGAAAGCCTGCTAGCTTAGTTACTTGCTTATTGTATTTTAAATGATTAGTTTATTGAGCAACAAATATTTTTCCTAGTGCCTAACTTGGGTTAGATGGGTAAGCCAAAGGTACCCACTAAGTTAACCCTAGTTAGCAACTAAAAGATATTATGTTTAATTCTTAGCCACCTCATCCAAACTGGACTTAGCAAGTAACTTTAGCTAGCGGGCTTTCATGAATATGGGCACAGATCTCTATTAAAAGCCTTTGTTGGATCGGATTGTGTTTAGTGTGCACTTTAGAGTGGGCACTTTATGATACGGAAGGCTTACCAATTTACCTCTCATATCCACTATTAATAAACACATTTATTTCGCAGAGTTATCATACCTTTAACCAATATGGAGTTAAACAAAATAGACATTCTTTTTATGGAAATTGCTTTTGCCTGAAATTATAGCTGGAGATAATGGTCATTTTAAGAACATCAGGTTCGAATAATTATCCTTGAAGGTGATCCTTGTCAAATTCCACCAAATTCCACCAAAATCACTTGGAGCTTTCACACTTCTCTTTTACTTTATTTTTTGGCTTATAAACGGTAACAGAAGAATGAAATGGATTTTGACTTTTCAAATGTCTCCCTAATTATGGAGATATTTAAGATTGAATTTGATAGCGTCTCTATTCTATAAACGCTTTCCAAACGTAGTCAAGAGTATCCGAGTTTGGATACTCAATTGTCCATATTATCCAAATTTGGATACCACATGCAAATTATCGGGATAAAATCAGACATTAATTTTCGCTATTTTCACTGTGTAAAAAAAAAATTTCTATACAAATCTTACATATTATTCTCAAGAATCTTACAATGAAATTGGTATATGATAGAAGTCTCGAATATAACTTTGGCGAAATGATAGAAAGTTAATGGATCACTTTAAAGGCGTAGTTCAGTTTTGGTAAAGAGGGCGCTGCATAAAATAATTTGGTGTGAGGTAATGAAAAACCGAGTGTACAATTTGAAAGAGCATACAATTTTAATAGCAGAATAAACTTTATTTGATCAAAATCGGTTCAGAAACGGATGAAATATCAATAAATATATTCGATCGTAATAAATCTGGGGCCCAGATTTATTTGATGATTTAAAAAAAGAATCATGCTTACACTTTTTCAAAAATTTTCAAAAGAAGTTTTTAAATAGTTGTTGATGATCTCTCTATCTAATCATTATTTCAACAAAAGGTCACATGCATAATTTTGTATGAAAAATAGTTGAAACCAATGCTTTTTTTAGAGAGCGCCCTCTTGTGTTTTAATGGCTCTTTTCTTTTATGATAACAGGCTTTTTAATTAGCCAAATGTAATTTTCTATACCTTTCGAGCATGGTGGAGTTATAACTATTAGTTTGTAGTGTTATTGTGCGGGTTTGGTTACTAAAGCTCAGCCTTACCAAAACTGTACTACCCCTTTTATAAGTGGTATTTTGACTCTAATTTTCTTCTGTTTACTTTCATAAGATGGTGATGATCATTTTGATCAGGAAAGCAGTATCAGCCTAAATAGTGAGCCCTCATTGACTTCCCCAAAGATGAAGATTGCATTTCCTAAATTGAAGAAAGCAAGACGGAAACGAGGTATTATGATTTTTGACTTTGGCTTTTTTGCTATATTATTGGGGGATTTTTATAGCACTATTTTTTTGTCACCTTATTTGCATTCTTGGCTACACATGAATGACCAATTTACTTCTCCCTGGAAGATTTTATTTTTCTAATTTCATTTGTAGGTTATTTTGAAAATATCACTCCATTTATTGACCAGGTTATGGATGAAGCTTGAAATGGAATAATGGAAGATTTTGTCATTCTCTCATCAATAATTTGTCAATTTAGTTGCCTGATCGAGCCAGCAAAATATTACTTTTTATAAATTGTTGCTGTACAAAGTAACACTTGCGTGCTCTGGGCCAACAAGCCAGTTTTTAGCTGGTCTATAAGAGTAGTTCTACATGAATCTGATGATTAACATAAATTCAGTGTCAGTTTTCTTTAGCTTGAAAGTTCCTTTTTTTGTTGTTGTCTGCTTGAGAAGACTAATTTTGTTATGTTCCATTTGTAGAAACTGTTCATCAAGAGGCAGATGAACTTGATACCTCGACCGGAAAGAGCAGTCCCTCTTCAGCTCTAGGAGAATCGCCAGACGAACAGGCCCTTCAGGAGGGTGTGACAGGTACATTTAGCTCAAGGATTCAATCGAGAATAAACTCTGATGAACTCAATGAGGGTCATGTAGACGAAAGGAGTGATGAGAGTGACAGAGACGGTGACGGACCTGACCCAACAAAACACATGGAGGCACATTCTGGTGAAAGGCCATTCAAGTGCGGCATGTGTAGCAAGGATTTCACCCATAAAATCAATCTGCAACACCACTTGAATACTCATACTGATGAGAAACCATTTCCTTGCCACATATGTTCAAAGGCCTTTGCTCAAAAGTATTATCTGACCAAACACTTGAGAGTACATACTGGTGATGTGGTGTTCCGTTGCAGCATATGTGACAAGGCCTTCATTCAGAAGGGTAGTCTGGATAGCCATATGAGGATCCACACTGGGGAAAAACCGTTCAGTTGCAGCATATGCACAAAGGCCTTCTCTGTGAGAAGTAATCTCAAACGTCACATGAAAATGCATACTGGGGAGGAAGGTAATTTTGTTTGTACAATATGTGACAAGACTCTCCATACCAAAAATAATCTGGAACTACATCTGAGGACCCATACTGGTGAAAGACCATTCACTTGCAGCATATGTGAGAGGGCCTTTTTTCAAAAATGCCACCTGGATAATCATGTGAGGATACATACAGGTGAAAGACCTTTCAGTTGCAGCACGTGTATGAAGGCTTTCTCTCAGAAGAGTGATTTAAGAAGGCATATGAGGTCACATAGCGGAGAAAGACCTCATAGTTGCAGCGATTGTGCAAAGGCTTTCTCCTCAAAATGTGATCTGAAAAGACACATGAGGACCCATACCAGTGAAAAACCTTTTAGTTGCGTCGTATGTTCAAAGGCTTTTGCTCAGAAATGTGCTATAAGGAGACACATGAGGACACATAATGGTGACAAACCTTTCAGTTGCAACATATGTGGGAAGGCTTTCTCTCAGAAAAATAATATAAAGAACCACATGAAACTACATACTGGTGAGGAGGGAAAATTTGTTTGTATTGTATGTACAAAGAGTTTCCATGTGAAGGATAAACTTGAAATGCACATGAGGACGCATACGGGTGAAAGACCGTTCGGTTGCACTTCATGTGAAAAGTCTTTCTTCCAGAAATGCCATCTTGAAAGTCATATGAGGTCCCATGCAGGAGAGAGACCTTTCGAATGCAGCATATGTTCCAAGACTTTCTCTCAGAAAGGTGCTGTAAGGAGACACATGAGAATTCATGATGGTGAAAAGCCATTCAGTTGCACTATATGTGAAAAGGCATTCACCCAGAAAAGTATTCTAGCAAAACACATGAGAACACAACATACTGAATACAATTAATATGAAGATTCGTGTGAATATATATATGTTAGGCATTCTCTCAGAAAAATATTTTCTAGCATGAAACATGAGAACACTTGCTTCAGGAATTGAGTTCTGAAGAGTCTCATGACACATACAAGCGTGATGGTTTATATGAATTTGTACTTCTTTGCAACCTTTCTGACGTAGCAATCAATTATGCAGGTGTCATTTGTATGACGCACCTCTTGACCCCTGGGAAAGGTGCGTTATGGATGCGTCATGTACTCCCATAGTGATGACGCACAGTACCGTCATGGAAGCAAAAGGTCAGTCACAACACTGACCCATGTGTGCATCGGTCACTTTACCATGAGTGCGTCAAAAGGTTCGTCAATAGAACATGGCTCATAAAAGGGTGACGCACATCGCTACAATGATGCATCTTTCCCGGGGGTCAAGGGTCAAGAGGTGCTTCATACAAATGACACCTGCATTATCAGAATGTAGACAAACAGAAAAGTGAGCCACTGCACTCTGTTCGGTGTTAAATGTCCAAATTTGTAAATAAGGAGACTCAATTCCTTGAGAGATGGTGAAGGAGGCAACCTACATTGGGGCCTTTCAACTAGCACTTAACCCGTTCCCTACGAGTTTATGAAATTCATGTAGACTTTGTACACAACCCACTTGGTTCCCGTAGTCAAGGGGTTAACAGAAATGGGACATGATAACAAGCTACGGAATGTCTAAGACCTGAACATTGATTGCTACATCATGTCACAAACCCTGATGCAAGCTCCAGGTGACAGCTGGAAATTATACAGGTAAATATTTTTATTGTTTCAACCAAAAATTTGTATAAATGATTCCTATGAATTTCTATGTTCCATTCGCAGAAACCATTTATGAACAGACAGATGACTATGATATGTCTGCTGGAGAGAGAAGTCCCTCTTCAGATCAAGGAGAATCAACAGGAAACCAGGTTCTTCAGGGGGGCGTGAAAGGCACAAGGATTGAATCGAGAATGAACTCTGATGAACTCGATGAGGATCGGGTGGAAGGAAAGAGTGATGCGATTGACAGCAATGCTACCAGACCTAAAAGTAATCCAAACCTTAACATTAAATTGCATACTGATGAGGAAGGTAATTTTGTTTGTACGATGTGCGCAGAGACCTTCCGCTTAAAGAGTCATCTGAAAAGGCATCTGAGGGCACATGCCGGTGGAAGGCCATTTAGTTGCAGCGTATGTTCAAAGGCTTTCTCTCAGAAAGGTGATCTAATCCTACACGTTAGAAAACATACTAGAGAAAGACCTTATAGTTGCAGCGACTGTGCCAAGGCCTTCTATAGAAAAGCAGATCTAACTTTCCACGTGAGGACACATACTGGTGAACGACCATTTAGATGCAGCGTATGTACAAAGACTTTCACTCTGAAAACATATCTAGCACAGCACATGAGAACACATACTGGTGAAAGACCTTTCAGTTGCAGCATATGTACAAAGGCTTACCGTCAGACAGGTGCCTTGAATAGACACATGAAAACACATGCGAGTGAAAAATCTTACAGTTGCAACATATGTGCGATGCCGTTCTCCGATAGAAGTAATATGATGAGACACGTCAAAAAACATACTGCTGTGGTAAGTAAGGTTGTTTGTGAGGTATGTTCAAAGACCTTTTTGAAAAGTAAACTGGAAAAACATATGAAGACACATGCTGCTAAGAGAACTTTTAGTTGCTGCATATGTAGTATGACCTTCTCTAGGAAAAGAGATCATACAAGTCACATGAAAACACACAAGGGTGAAAGAATACATAGTTGCACCGTATGTTCAAAGGCCTTCTCCCAAAAAGGTGATCTGACTAAACACATGAGAACACATACTGGAGAAAGACCTTACAGTTGCAGCATATGTGCAAATGCCTTTTCCCGGAGTGACAGTTTGGATAGTCACATGAGGACACATGCAAGCGCACAGCCATTTGGCTGCAGCCTATGCGCACAGACTTTCTCTCACAAAGGGACTCTGACTAAACACATGAGGACACATACTGGTGAAAGACCTTTCAGTTGTAGCATATGTGAAAAGACTTTCCCTGAGAAAACTATACTAACAGCACACATGACAACTCATCCATGTGAAAGTTAAAGTCTTAAGAGTCGTAAAAATCTTCATACTAGCAAGTTCTTTGAGGTGCAGTCTATCCAAAGATTTCTCAGAATGGTTGTCTAGAAAAACATTTTACATACCTTCAAAGTAAACTAGAAATGCATGAAAAAACATAATGGTGAAAGACATAATACTTGCATAAAACATGTGCAATGCTTTCTTGTTGAAATGGCAGCTGGATAGTAATGAGGGCATATCCAGGAGAAAGGCCTTTAAGTTGCAGAATATGTGCAAAGACTTCTCAGAAAGGCAGTAAGCCCTCTGCAGACAGAGCTGACTCGACCCGATTCGACTGGTTTTCATTCGGATCGGCTCAGTTTTCAGTGCCTTCAACACACATTTTGCCAGTCGAAAGACAGTCGGATGCTATTTGGGGCCAATTCAACACGATGAAATGGATCAGACCGACCGGGCCCACCTCTAGCCTGATTGAAACCAGTCGGATCGGGTCGAGTCGGCTCTGTCTGCGCCGGGCTGTATACAAGAAACATGAGGACACATGATACTGGTTAAAGGCCTTTCTGTTGCAGCATATGTGAAAAGACTCTCTCTTTCCCTCCAGTGCTTTTTAGGTGTACCAATATTTCTTGGGGTTGGATAGGGGCATATGCCTCCCATCCCCCACTACCAAAATTACACATTTTCGGCCCAAATCATGTCTTTCTAGAGTTAATTAGGTAATTGTCGGTCACCTTAACAGGTTTTGTTGCTTGTCAAACGAAAACAGGAGTGCCCCCTCATGAAAATATAAGTGCCCACTGGTGGCCCCCCCCCCCCCCCCCCCCCCCGGCTGGAAAATCCTAGCCAGTACACCAGTCGTGACAATACCGATGGAATGCATTTCACTAACAGCATATACGTTCTCTTAGAACTTAAAGGTTGTACATTAAAATACATGAGGACTCATAATGGTGAAATGTCTCCTTTTTTTTGCATCGTAAAGACGTTCTCTCAAAAATCAAAGCACATGTGAACGCACAAGTCTACGTGCTTCATTTGTGTTTACATGTTGTGCTAAACTTGTGTATAGTAATAAAGGTAAATAATAATGTTTGAACATTGTGTTACAAAGGCTTTCTCTCAACAAAGAAAGTGATCTGATTGGACACATACTAGTGAAGGGCATTATAGCTGTTTTCAGTAACAAGGGGACATGTTTATTTTTTCTATTCCATGAACATAGTTTTATTTAATGGCTTCATTCATAAGGGCTAACCTTTTTTTTTCTTCGGCATATCAATTACTAATTTTGATTACATGTATATCATGTTATAGTGCCAATCACAGATTATACCTGTGAAATTTCTTCAGTTTCCTTTAAATAATAGCCTCATAGAAAGAGGTATGAGTGATTTTAAGTTGCAGTAGATTGATCTGGTCCAGAGTTGCAATTTAAGTTATCCTTGAACTTCATGAGAATTTTCAAAATGTAATATTGGAGACTTCAATTGTATATCATTGTATGGTTCTTCTGAAGTTATAAATACGTGATATTTTCTTAGAAAAAAGTGATAATATTTGTCAGAATTTGTCACCTACTGCCCATTGATATTTACTATGATAGAAAAGTGTCCCGGAACACTCTTCATTCAATTGTAAATATCTCCATAATTAGGGAGACATTTGAAAGATCAAAGTACATCTCATTCTTCTATTACCATATTAAGCCAAACAACAAAGTACAAGAGAAATATGAACGCTCCAAGTAATATGGGTTGAATTTGATAAAGTTAATGGAACTTTCTGTAACAGGGCTCAGGTACAGTGGAACCTCTTAATAACGAGCTCTGTTATAATGAGGTACCAGATATAACGAGTTAATTTCGCAGGTCCAGGTTATACATGTATGTATTTTATTGTTTTCAAGCCCTGATATAACAGGATCTCTGATATAGCCACGTAAATTAATTGGACCCAAGATGCTTGTAATGAAGTTTCACTGCCATACACAAATGTTGACCAAAAAATGTCATTTTGTATGAAAGACAGAGCGAATGTAGTGCTTGTCTGAACTATGTGTTCTATTTATTTAATTTGTTTTGTTTTAATGTTTACTTGTATCTTTTACCATAGAAATGTAAACTGATACAATTATTATGAAGCAAAATTAATTTTGTTCCAGAAATGCTGGCAATTTCTGTCAAAATCCATGTATGATTTCATAATAAAGATGAACAAATTTGTCATAAACAATAATGCCTGCCTGCATTCAGTAGTTGTGCTTCCTGATGGTGTAACCCCGGAAACCATATGTGACCCGCTATAGCAAAACCCGGCACTTGTCAGTAATTCATGTTTTGAAGAAATGGGCATTTTAGGTTTACACAATGTGTGTAAAAGACCTATTATTGACCAATTAGTTAGAATAAAGCATCAAATGAACGCTTGTGATGGGGCCTTTCTAATGGTATGAAAATCTACAGGGTGCAAGTGCAGGGTTTTGCTATAGCCGGTCACGTATTAAAGTGGAGTAGAGTGGTCAGACTGATTGGGGGAGCATGCCTTCTGTATTTCTTTGTTCTTTCAAAATATACCTGTAATGCTTTCTTTTTTCTTTTTTTTGGTCATATTATTGGCAGGGGGGCACGTGACCCCCCCTCCCCCCTCCCCATATGCCTGCCTGCCATATTACAGTGGCATAGCATGGTCGGACTGATTGCCCCCCCCCCCCCCCCCATCCCAGCACCCTGTAGAGCTACGCCATATTATAATTGGGGGAAGGATGGGGGACAGGTTCAACCCCCCCCCCCCCTTTGATGAAAAAATGTAACACTTTGTACTAGTCTCGAGACCACCTATAGTGGTCTTTGACCATCATAACCAATGGTCTCGGCCTCGGTCTCGACCTCAAGAATTTTGGACGAATTCTTCACTGACAACCCAACCCCCCCCCCCTCGAAAATTGTATACTGACACCCCCCCCCCCTTGAAAAATGTTGACCGACGCCATCCACAACGAAATACTTCAGACCACCCCCCCCCCTCAACAAATTTGACGGACACCCCCCCCCCCTCAAATTCTTCACAGACACCCCCCCCCCCCCTCAAAATCTTAATCTTTTGACTGACCAAGGAGTTACCATCGATGAGTCACAACTGTCACTAATCCCTGTCTTGATTCTAAAGGCGAACAAAAGGAGAAGTGGGGCTTTGCGGTTTATTTGAAGTTCGATCTTCGATGCCGCCGAGTGAAACCAACGACTTGCTAATTAATTCCTGACGATTTTTTAATTTCATGATAATTCAACGAATTTTCATTTATTTGTGACTATTGCATGATTAGTAGTAGACTTGATGAACGTTTCGTCAAATAGAGATGTAATTGTAATTAATTTCCTACATGAATTGAGAAAAAAATCCAGATATATCTTGAATTAATATGATTATTTGAAGCATTGTTTATCCATTTTCGATCATTTTCGACAAATTGACATCAACACAAAATAATCTTGAGATATCACTCTAATTGATAAGATACGTCGCAATAGTGCCAACGCATGCCAACTACGTTAATTTTCATCATGAATATTTCAATTTCCACACATTTTTTTTTATTTCGCGCGCATTTGCTATCTATAATAAAGAAGTACTCGAATTAGTTGAGTTCGGGTTTGCGAAAAGTTATTATAATAACAAAGCACACCTCTCTTTGAAATGTGCCAATGCGTATGTAATCAACCGAAACGTCTTTGTGTTTCCACCTGCAAGTTAAGTTCAGGTCCCATTCAAATGAGCACATTCAATGGGCAGGGGCGTAGACAACGGGGGGGATGAGGGGGATGCATCCCCCCCAGCTCACAAGGTGGGGGGGATGCCATGTACAATCATCCCCCCAGGTTTTAGGGAAGGATATAATATTTTTTGTGTGTATCTGTATACGATTGGGGAAAGAACATTAGTTGTATGAGCAAAGACTTGTTAATTCTACCGTTAAAAAAGTAATTTGTACATCCACATTCCTTTTTCGCTGCGCGCTACGCGCGCGACCAGATAATCTCAGTTTGTTGTGTAATTTACGTATGGTCAGGGGTGAGTATTTCTTTTCTGTATACCGGGCCACGTAGCTCCAGTTTAGGCTGGCATTGCTCTGGCTACTTGTGTGGTGTGCACGAAATTGCACCATTTCAAGTATATAAAATGCAAAATCTTCTCCGTGGGAGGGGATCCCCCCCTTCCAAACCCTCCATATTTGACCCTGCCCCAGCCCTCGGTAGCTTCACCCCTCGGGACTCATTCTTGGCGATAGGGTAAGTTGTCGGATCATATAATGCGGCATAATGGTTAAGTTAGAACTGTGTATGATGCTCCATATAAATACAATATTTGTGTTGGGGTCCATATTTGTCAACTATTTGTTTTCTCCGTGAAAATGTATTTAAAATTTCTGGTCGATCAAATCATGACACCCTTTCCCAGATACAGTCAATGTAGAGCCCGAATTTCCTATCTTGGTAAGCACCAGATTGCACTATTTCAAGTCCAAAAATGCAAAATCTCCCTTGCATGGGAGCCCTCCCGCCGCTCAGTCACTTCGCTCCCAGTGTTGAGGTGCATATCAGTGACAGATCTACGGGGGAAGGGGGGGGGGGGGGGTATGGGGGTTCAAAATAGCAAAAAAAAATCGCCGCTTCCTATCTAGGTAAGCACCAGAATGCACAATTTGAAGTCCAAAAATGCAAAATCTCTCTAGCGTAGGAGGGGGACACACCCTCCCCCCCCCCGCATAGTCACTTCGCTCCCACAGTGGCGGATCTACGGGGGGGGGGGGGGGGGGGGGGAGGGTTAGGGGGTTTAACCCCCCCCCCCCCCCCCTGGGCTACCAAACAACGCTCAAAACGTCAAAAATGTTCGTCGCTTCGCGGCTAGGGCTGCCAAAAAACTCCAAAAACGCCCACATTTTTTTCGCCGCTTCGCGGCACTCCGCATCGTCATTGGGTCAAACCCCCCCCCCCCTTTGGCAAAAAGCTAGATCCGCCCCTGTCCCACGATCATCTTAACATCTATCCCCCCCCCCCACCACTGAGACGACTTTCAAGCAATTGTCTTGGTCCGGTGAACGGCAAATCATCCCCCCCAGGTGTAAGAACCTGTCTACGCCACTGCATATGGGAAAATAATGGTAGCTACAACGTTGGTTATGATGCAAGCTTGTATATCGTCGTATTACGTCAAATTTTGCACGTGCATTTCATCTTGCTTACATCTGGGTTACCACGCGAGGCCTACTTTCCCTTTTTTCCCTTCTTTTCTCGTGTCAGTTTTGATGTTGTTATATATTACTGTCAAACAAGCTGTGAACTAACGTCACTTACAGTTTACCGTGCAATACGCCTTTCATACCCACCAAATTTAAAGCGGATGCACCTGTGCTCACTTGTTTAAATAAGTGTACTACATGAATGGTTTTAAGGGGGATAGGACCGATGAAAAAAACAACAACGATTAATTCCATTAATTAACTAAATAGTATAAATTAATCGTTCTATCGGTGACACATCGATGAAACGCTCTGTGTGAATAGGATCGGATAACTTCTCCGGATAAACAGCGATGCACAGGGTCAAAAGTCGATGTGCCTTGACAGCCTGACCAATGACCATGCACCCGCCAAATCTAAGCCCAATAATACACAGCAGATCGTAATCTGGGTAAATCTCGATCTCAATGACATGCGCTGATTTCACCTTTATTTATCCAATTTAGGTTCGAGAGAATTCCTCCGCTATTGTATCGGTGTAATCGGTCTGAACGGCATAAAAGTTAGTTACTTTTATATTATAAGGTGAAACTTTTTAACAAGTTATAAAGGATGCCGGGTCACAAGTCCTGCTCCCTCGTTTTCTCATTTGCGTTATTACCCTGACCCAGTGGTATAGTCTATTTAGCTTAACGAGAAAACATCATGCATATTATTTTGTTTTTCATACATGTGTGCATGCACTTAGCACACTTGCTCCGCCATTGTAACATGTACTTTAGTAAACAAATTCGGCACAAACAAAACATAAATGGCGGAGAACATGTGCGCAAACAATATCTCAAAGCCGCCGCTGACCCCTTAAGCACATTTACATCGTTTTGAATAAATGTTCATTTTCTATACGTTATCATTGGTTATAATTATATAGAACTTGGGTTAATACAATCACGAAGAGCTGGTTAATTCCAAAAAGCGGTAAAGTCCACTTTTGACTTTCGAGTAAACGCGTGTGTCTGTTCACAACCACGTGTCTATGGGAATATAAACAAGGAATGCAGCTCCATACTGTTTTTATAACTGTTTACTATTTTTTTTTAATCGCATCTTGGTAACACGCTATTTAGATATTTTAAATAAATTATAGCACAATAGACCTAAACAAATACGACCAAAATTACTTCAGTTGCAATACAATTGTTGAAACAACTATTCGATAATATTATGTTTGCATTCTGAAGATCGAGTTTACAACGATAACAAGAACACGGAAGACCAAATGATAATAATATAATTATACTTTTCATTTGAAGTATGCACGCTCAAACAAACTCATCGTTATAATTATGTAATAGGATATAGAATAATACAATTACAATTTAGAATGTACTAATACAGAAAAATAGGCCGTTGCCAATAAAAGCACTTACGTCTGTAATCGTGGCATTATTATCTTAATTCCCTTCGATATCGTTTCTCAAAATGATCCAAAGACCAACATTTAGTGGAGATAATTGCAAGTAATCCCTCCCCAATTAAACTTCAATTTAAAATGAAACCACATAATTGGAACTGGTGCCTGTTCCTTGACATTTAGCAGATGATGGATAATTACTATACACTTTCTCTTTATTTGTGTTACTAATTATGCGCTATTTTGTTTGCATTCTGGAAATCGAGATAGACTCAACGGCAACACAACAACAAAATGTTCGACTCTCTTGATTTCGAATCGTATCGATGTCGTTTCCGCGCGATTGCTTAACCTACTTTAATTCAATCGCTTTTCTCTGTTTGCTGATAGATTTTGTGTTACATGCACGTGATGTAACTTAAAGGGGAATTAGCCCTTATCCTTTTGACTTACTGGATGTGATGAGAGCATAACTACTGTCATTGCTAGTCACTTATTTGAGTTATTTCCTCATGAATATTCCCGATTACAAAAATAATCAATATTTTATAGCCCACTGTCGTCTGCTTTCAATGCCAACAGGAGGCGGCCATTTCTTCAACTTCTCGCGGTGAAATGACGTGTCAGGCGGAGAACACAATAGCGGGTAACGATAATGCTATTGTGTTCTCCGCCTGCCACGTCATTTCACCGCGAGTAGTTGAAGAAATGGCCGCCTCCTGTTGGCATTGAAAGCAGACGACAGTGGTCCATAAAATATTGATGAGGAAATAAGTGACTATAGCAATGATAGTAGTTATGCTCTCATCACATCCAGTAAGGCAAAAGGATAAGGGTTAATTCCCCTTTAATAGAAAACATTTTTAAAACCAGCAATGCAGTAGATTTAACATCGAATGTGTAAACTAATTAATCAATAGACGACACACATATCATAAATTAATACGAATTAGCGAACAAATACAACGATCTCAACATTATTGATCATATAAAAAAGTTATAATAAGACTTTTAAATCACCATGCAATGCATTGTGGTGTGGCAAGATTGGTAGAGCGCGCGCTTTCCGATCATGAGATCCCGAGTTCGAACCCTGCCCACGGCGTTTGTCCTTCAGCAAGACAATTTATCCACTATTGCTGCTCTCTACCCAGGTGTATAAATGGGGACCGGTAGGAGGTGAAAGCCTTTATGTGAACGATCTTCTTGAGCCCACTGAGCGCTTGGAAGGAATACTCCCCAGGGAGTGGAGATGGTGCACACAATGTGTGCTGGTTTGCATTGTATCCTATGACCGGGGTAATAATAAAATTGTAAAGCGCTTAGAGATGATTATCAATCGTGATAGGCGCTATATAAATATTGGATATTATTATTATTATTACGTACCTTATCTTAACTTTGGACCCGTTAACAAATATGTACTCCCTTGTAATACAGCTTACCGAGAACAGCAATAAAATGGGCATAGAATCCCCCTCCCCCTTCCCCATTTCATTGTACATTGTATACTTAACCATACGTCAAAGACGACTGGTGGAAGAAGACTATAGCACGTATAGGAGCAGTTGCAGCTCGCGTCTACCAGCGTGTGTGTGATAGTCGCACTTGTCAGTCGTTTCTTCCATTGAGATACGAAGACTTGTCGAAAGGCAAGTTACAACACTACGAATGGAATGAAAAACAATTACACTTTTGAAATTGCTTGCTAATAGACTGTTATCTTACGATATCTTACGATCCATCAAGTGATTGGTGCGTTTACATGGACTCGCCTAGCCAAGAAGCAACGTTATGACACGTACTTCAGATTAGATTTCACTTGATAAACATAAGCCTGGAATGCGTTTCAATATACCTATTATTAGCTAGACAAGTGTATTTAAACGGACACTAAAGTTGGACATGGCGTATCAACAAGGGAAATGCAACCCCCAACGCAATCAAGGACCAGTAATCAGAACGAATCATCTCGTTAATAACACCCGGCGCAGATGGACATTATCATACAAAGCATACTTACATTCAATTCAATATGGGGGAAATACGAGCACTTGCACTTTCAACGGAGAAAGACTACTTACTATACGTTACCAATGCAATACAAGAAAACAAAACCCTCTGTTGTACATTCAAGTTTGAACTTTTTTGCTAATATTTGTGCTTTTTCTGTTATGTAGATGTTGAAATAATGTTGCTATTCATACATTTTAGAACATTATTAAATCAACATGCATCAATTTCGTTGTTCATCAGTAAGTTTTTCAAAGCTGTTATTTAGCTTTATTTTTGCGCCTTCCTGAAAAAAAAAAAAAATCGCTTTTTTCGATATTAATGAAAATATTTTCTAGCACTTGACCTTTCGAATAAGGAGAGACAATTGTGAAAACGAAATAATCTTCTCTGAAAATTCGACCTTCTGCTAAATAAAATCGATATTCCCTAGTGGTCTTATAATTATTTTGTGTCGTTCCTTTGCCCGTTACACGAGGAAGACTTTCTGTTTAATCACAGATCTAAGTATTAACGGCAAGTTGTTTTTGTTATAATTCTCTCTCGCTCGCAGCTAGCGTCTATTATATCTCGTGATTTTGAAATGGATTCACTCACTGTAAGTGATCCTTTGAAAACACGGCGTATTATTAGTCCCATAATCCATTAGATAAGTCAGAACGAAAAGAAAACAGGGAGCATTCTCTAGTTACCATGGCGACAAATCTCATGACGTATGCTGCATTTGTCAACGCATTAAGCGCTTAAAATAAAGGTAAAGGGTAGACAAACATCAGAATCAAATTGGGAATTTTGTGAGCTGTATTCGAGTTGTTTAAGGTCAATTAAGAATGCCCACTTGATGCATGTTGTGTACATGCCTTTTAATCGCATGTAGAATTAAACTAATTGCCTACTCGGGATACCAGACGCACTGGTCGAGATCCAGGTTGATAATATTTGATTTCATTCTAGATTTAATTAAATAAATAACGTAAATCAACTAATAAATTGATATGAATCAAATACTTTTCGAGAAATTGTGTATTAATTATCCATATGGTAATTATGTAAAGTAGCTACATAATTTTAGGAGAATTGAAACATCTCAAATCTAAAACCTCCATTTTTTTGCCGACCATGTGAAGGAATGTAATACATGATCATTCTGCGTGCGTATAGAGACACACTCAATCATCAATATAAGCAATCAAACCTTATACGAGTTAGGGGAAGCAAACCATACACAACAACTTACAGCAAAAGAAATTGCAAACTATAAATGATTGTTGCGCAGCCACATTATACAAAGTCGTCTTTTTGGGGGGGATCAGGCTTAACCCCTTGACTGCGGGAACCGGGTGGGCTATGTACAAAGTCATGGGGATTTCAGAATCTCGAAGGGAACTGGTGTTCACGTGCTTGGCGGAGCAGTGGCGTAGCCTTCGCTTACTGATTCGGTCCATCCTGTATGTATTTCTTAATTTCCCCCATGTGCTTTCCATTGTTTTGAGAATTGTTTGCTCCTTATGATTTATTAGAGGGGTACGTGCCAGCGTTTGCCATGTAGCTGCTACGCCACTGCGTGCATTCCAAATGAATGATGAGTTCACTCCCCTGTATTCCAAGAATTGACCATCTCCAGATGACACATACAATGCCTTCATGTAGCGCATCAATTTCATGTAAAGGAGATAAATGCCAAAAGTATTCCCCGCAAGTATTCGTCATCCATTGAGAAGAAATTGACTGATAAACGGAATGAATGGGCAGAGGCATAAAGAACGAATTCTTCATGGCACGTATCAACCATGCTTTTCCGAGAACCACAAATCTCGAAAGGAGTCATAAATGCATGGAACCAAATATCCATCTCGCTGAGAGTAGTCGGAGGAGATAAATCCGACCATTATCCCCGGTAAGCATGTTTTAGGAGTAGAGATGGATAGATGGGATTTGTTTAGGCTATGTTCGCGACGCGAATAGTCACATCGAGATATCCTTTTGTGCATTCACGTCTATACACGTATACCAAAGTACAGTGTCTCGAAAGTTCATTCTCCCGCGATGGGCCTCATATCTGGTTATGAATTGTGCACAAAAATAATGACCGATCACTTTTCTTACGATTAACTAATTTATAGATCTTACGATTATTTGTGAATTGTTATGTTATGCCTTATGGGGCATTTCAACCCAACTATTTCAGGTTGTTTAAATGATAATAATCATGATAATTCATGAATAACCATTGCATTTCTCCTTACTGTTGCTCATGCTGGCAAACTAAACGCATACCAAGTTTACATGCTGAACCGAAGTACATGCATAGGTTGATATATTGTTTTTCGAAGTAATCAAACGTTAATATGGAGTGAGCAAGGCTTAATATGATACACTTTTCTAAAAGATAATATAAACATATATTTCTACATGATCCAATGATCATGAATAGATAAAGTTGCCGCGCAAAATGAATATGCCAATAATACCTGCTGACATAATTATATACAACGCAGAAGCACCAATATTCAAAACCATTATTACACAGTTCTTAACTCTAATAAAATGTGAATATGCTGTCTTTGTATAGGAATCAACGTCCCCTGCGTGTAATTAATTGAATTTGAGTTATGACAGATCCTGCCAAATAGAGATGGGTCTACCAGACCTATACACGACGCGTTTTTCTATATATGGGACGATATGCCGATTCTTATCATAAACTTGAACTTCTGACCTTTAAAACATCCCGTTTATCTTACGTCATCGTTGTGCAGGGGTAAAACCAAAGTATTACTAAAATTGGAGGGGGTTGGAGGGGGAGGGGGGCACAGATGCAGGTACGTGCTTCCGTGAGAAGGGGGTATGGGTGTACCAACAAGTTAATTTCAATAGTGTATTTGCAGTCCTATAATTCATATGTTCAAAGGGAGGCACTGGGAGGGGCGAAATCCTGTCAAGGGTAAGAGGGAGGGGTAAATCCCCAATTGCCCCCCTTTTTATCAACGCATCTGGGTTTTCAGTCTCAGCCCTGGCGCTTAATGTATAAGCATATACATGTACTATTTCACCCTCTATTGCCTTCACGTTCAATTTGCTTGTATCCTCCTTTTTTGTATCGTATTCAGTTAATTGTCAACATCACCTTCCATTCCCATCAAACTGCCCGGCGAGCGGGTTAACCCTAATGACGTCTGCAATACACATGGTCACGTAGCAGATTACCTATAACAGCAATTGCTGGCAAAGACGGGTAAGTAATTGAACTTAAAGCTGTGTAAGAGTTAAAACATTCCGGCCCATGTAAATAAATCTGGCTCGTCATAATCGAGCAATTTAACTCAGACCATGCCAGATATAGTTCTTGTTATACATAATGGATATTGCGGGCAATGCCTGGAGGACATTTTCGCCTGCCCAGCACCTAATGTACCTATTAAATCTGGTCCCCGCTTCCTATATGTCATGTATGTGGCTTATCGGTCCCATGGTAGTTGTTCCAGTTTACTAACCCTACTAAACACCCCCCCCCCCCCCCAAAAAAAAAAAAAAAAAATAATAATAATAATAATAAATAAATACAAACAAAAATAAATAAATACAAAATAAAATTAATTAATTAATAAAACAAAATAAATTAATTAATAAATTAAAATATATATAACAAAAACAAATATATATATTAATAATACAAAAAATAAATAAATAAATAAATAAATAAAAAATAAAAAATAAGACCGACCAAACCCAAACTCCAACTCTCACTACAACAAAACGATGACAATGATACCCAAAATGAAATAACGATCGTTATATTTACCATGATTTATTTTGATCGTTGAATCGATTGCAAAAATAATATTGTATCGCATATCTTGTTGCTAATTTTCCATCTCTAAGGCATTAGACATGTTAGAGCGATATGTATAAACATTAACATGTATACATTGCTCCCCCATCATGCAGGCAACGATTGAATTGACTATAAATCAGGCTCGTCCATATCGATTCATATACACTAGACATTGACCTTTAAACGGGGCACGTAGCGTAAACAGGCGGTAGCCCAGGCGGCTGGACTTCGCGTGCGGACGAGCAATAAATCATGGGAAAATCGGACATGCAGTCACCATATGAGACATCCTACTTTTAAAAGATGCGACTTGTGGGATGGGAGTATTCACCATTTCTCTCAGTTTATTCTGTATTATTTGTATCTAAATAGATTAAGATGATGATTATTTTTTGTTTTTACTGCGCAGCTAAACATTGGAAATTATCCATATCATATTTATATGACACTTATTAGTATTGAATATTATCTGCAAACGAGTAGTGTAGTCATGGTTGTTTATTATACTGATGTGGAACTGTTCATAACAAATTATAGGTTTTATCTACCAAGGGGAATCATAAATCATTGTTAATAATAGGCGATGAATGGATTTCAAGTTGTGTATTGTAGATATTGGCGAATTGGGGGGGGGGGGGGGGGCGCTGGTGATATATTTATAATTATTACATTTTTTCACTGATTTTAATAATTCATCTCTAAACGGAGAGGGAGGGGATGCATGGTCAGCGGCTCCCCTATACTGGCTCCACCATTGACTGCACCTGTAAATAAAATAACGCTAACCTTTTCATGACATGTTCATAATACATCTACAATTATGTAGGTCGCATTGTGGGTGGGTGGGTCGTATTGTCTGCTTGACCTATTTGAACAGTTGGCCGAAATTAGTTGGTCAAGGCGATAATCATGTCGACACCTAATATACGTGCATAAATCATACATGAGTATTGAAGTTCAGTCACTGAGGCCGGTCGAGTTATAACGTATCACATGTCCTGCAAGCGAAAACAAATTTGTCATAATAACATGAGCATTCCCTCCGGCCATATGCGTAAGACTTTGGGGAGGGGCTAGTGGCTGCAGCCCCTTATCTTGTTATTTAGTAATATACAAGGCTAGATTTTGACAACAGCTCGGTCGACTGGCCGCGCCAGTAATAACGCATGGCAATGTCCCGCCAATGAAAGTTATCATAATCATAAGCATTCCCTGAGTCAAAAACTGAGGGGGTGTATGTGTGTGTCTGAGGGGGGGGGGGGGGGGGGGTTAGAGGGTGAGGTAAGGGAAATAGACAGTTGCGCCGTGGCGATGTTATTGTTTTAGCTTATAAGATAGCTGTTTATAATTAGAGTATTTTGCGTCATCTGCGATAATATTATTTTGGAATACAAACACAAAAAAACCGTTTGGTTTAGAGCTAACGTGGTCGAGGAAGAAGAAACTGAACAATGGAATACAATAATAATTTCGTTTACCATGATCACATAAATGAATAAGATTTACTGCTGTGAGACTATAATGCGCCTAATGCAAAAAAGCACTAAATCCACGTTATTTACTTTGGGGAAAAACACGTTGTTTTGTCCAACTTTGTACACAAACCTGTGAGCATTATGATAATTTAATGTTCCGCATTTCATTATCAATTGCAAATATTTTCATAAAAAGTACTGTCATAGCTATAGCGTCCTTGCTTATTATTGCTTTAATATTGTAAACTCAATATTTAGGATATTGGATTTAGCGCCTTTTGGAATTAATCTTTCCATAAATGCTCACTAACGGCAAGCAGACGTGTACGTGGGTTACATAAATATTTGCCCCCTCTCTCAGTTCCCCACTCTCTCTTTGTCTCTCTGTATACTCATCTGACCAGTGGTTCGACCGGTCAGTTACCCTTCCTAGGAATGCTTACAGTGGTCATGCTGTGAAAATGGGTCGACATAAGATCCATGTCAGAGTCCTTGGGCTATGAAGCTATTGGCAATTACGTTTAACCATATGGCGAAAGGTTGCATTAAAATTCGATATATTTCCGCAAAATAAAATCATGCAATACAAAAAGGTCATTAACGATTGAATCATCGCCTAAAAGTCAACTAAGCAGTGATTTATTTATATGGTCAAAACTACAAACAAATGCACATGCGCAAAACATTCACACAAAATACACTATAAGTCACACACACGCGCGCACATACAGAGCCATAATCACTCGTGCATGCACACATTATTGTATCACAACTACATAAACACACTCAAACACAAATACAAACACACACACACACCCACACACACACACACACACACAAACACCCACAAACACCTTTTCCTCTCACACATGTACACATACACACACACAAAACACACACGCACGGACATACATAACACTTACATACTACAAGTATATCTAATGAAGATGTGGACGTAGTGGATTAACAGCAAAATACACCTTTCAAGACCAATTAATACACCATTCAAAACATTAGATATGCGTATTGTTTTAAAGGTAGTTAGGATCCAGTTCGGATACGAAAATGAGATGCGCGGTGCCATCTTCCGAACGCCAATTGCGTACGACGCGAAATACACACTTGCTCAGTGTTAGAAAATGCGCCCAAACTAGCCTCGTTCAAAATGGCGCACCGCAGCTGTGTACTGTTGTTACTTGACCCCAAAAGTAATAATCCCGTGTCCTACTGCGAAGGGTCGTGACACTTGTATCTAATTATAGCTGGATGACCGGTCAAAAGCACTGATATTAGCGTCGGCATTAAACGCGAATAGTGTACGAACTCTAGGGGTGGTCTAATTCTATATTCCAATCAAGGAAGATGGCTGTATATTGTTTATTACCCTATTAATGATCACGATGATTATATTGAGTCCATTACCAACGCCCGACTATACAATAACATACCCGCTGTGAGCCCCGCCACGCTGACCACGGAGACACGACTGACAGAGTTTCTGTCAGTCGAATTATGCAGTCTATATATCATGGGGAAATAATATATGAGACCCGTTATAACGAAATCTCTAATAAGGTTGCGATATTTATATTGTCCAACTTTGACACTTCTGAATTCTCCAAAATTGCAGCTTTCCAATGATGCATAACGTATTATAATTCGGTATTAACTTCACGCTTATACAAACAGGGTCATAGACAAAGTCAACTGTTTTCTCAATTATGTCAGCTTTGCATTCGGCGACTTTATTAGGACGTCGTGGAATTATACATCTCACATAAACAACACTTCTTGTTGTATGTATATAAGGCCCAATGCCTACGGGATATCACTTGAATAATGTATGTGAATTGCAATGAGACTCAAAGTAGGACATACTTGGTTGATGCTCACCGAGCGCCATATATGTATATTTAGAGGAGGCAATCGTCACGTTATAGGGTAAATTCCCGACCAAAAAATAAATTAAGAAGCAAATGGCGTGGCCATAATTTTGAGTTGAAAACAAAATCGAAAAAGATTACTTCAAAGAGAATCATTGACAAACATTAAATTTAATTTGACATTGAACTCTTGAAGTATACTCTTGAAATGTTTGTTTAAATATTGAATTAACTTTATTTGGTTTGTTTCGTTCTATCATGTTTCCCATAATATATCCATGTATGAATGACGTCGACCACCCCCAATACTGACACAGTATAGCGTTGCCACTGCGTCAAAGTATAATGGTTATTGTGATAAGTATGATCCACTCTTCTCGATGTGTGTGCATGCCCATGGACACGTCGCTTAACCCATTGGCCATTGACCGCGAGATGTTTCCATTTCTTCGGCTTAATATTGTACATACCCGGTTTCGGTTTTAGTAGTGAATGGGTTAACATAGTGTAGTGTAGTTCATTCTCTCATCACCCTTCTCATTATAACAATTCCACTCGAGTTAAGATCATAATCCACTCGGCTGAAGAGTGCATGATCATAGTACTATGATACGTGTTTATGGGTGAAAAGGCATTGATGACGCTCGAACGCACGGGGAGAACATTCACCGCGAACGTTAATGTTACATGAAGTGGTTCAACTCCAATCATGGGCACCGATCGAATCATGATGACGGATTATACAGATATTATGATAATAATTATAGTGCACATGTAAGGCTACGTGTGACGTATGTTGCATATTGAAGTAACCCTTCTCGTCCTAGGACGCCTATTCAAACCTGTATAATAGTTACCACCTTAGGAAAAGAAGAAAAGTGGCCACTGTAGACAGGTATCCTCCATGGACAGGTTCCAAACAGTGTTCTCCTATGCATGGGGGAAATTGTTGGTGGCCACTATTGGCAGGTTGGCTGCTATAGACAGGTGGCAGCTATGACAGATTTGACGGTTTATTACGTAGATCATCATAATTATGATAATGATTATATTATGCATAGCCAACCCGGTTCTCGTAAAGTCAGTGGTAATATTGGGGTTGAAGGGATCTAAGTACCTGTGTTGACATTATGCAAAATATAACAAGGAGTTGTTAAAACATGTATTTATGTGATCTGATATGTCCACTGAGTGATAATGTGAAAATTCCATTGTAAATGAATGTCAAAAGACCGAGTAATGAGAAGAAATGCAAAATGATGATTTCTGTACTCATAGACAAACCTGTGTACACAGTTGATACGCTCACAAAAATATATTTTTAACGAAATAGAATATTGGAAACCCGGAACCGGTTCCATGCTATAACAAAATAATACAACAATGTATGTTAGAACGGATAGAGTTCTAAGACAGGTTTGTCAATTGTGATAATGTTACAAGATCCTTTTATCATGTTTATAGTGTAATTACATTGCTCGAACGCATGCTCGGTAATAAAATCGCCTATATCACGAATGTAGGACGGATATGTTCACCTCAAATGTAATCAAGACAGTCTTAAATACGCACATGCTCTTCGTTTCAGTTTTCTCAAATTCAATTCCCTTTTGCACCCGTCGACTGTCAAAGAATCCGTTACGGAAGGGATTCAATGCAAAGTGTACAATGTTCCACAGTTCCCGTACGCCATGGGTTAAAGTGAAAGCCATTACGAGTCATTCTATAAACATGATAAAGCGCGAAGGAACATCCGCTGACAACATTAATGTTAAGCATTGGAAGACTTATAAAGGCGAAGGTATATAGGAGCATTTGCTGTCGACATTAATGTCGCAAGGAGCGGCTCACAGCCAATCTAATCACGGTGACGGATTATAGATATTACCATGATTATAATAAAAACAACTTTCCCAGGTTCGTTTACGTAAAGGTTTGTCGGCTAACCCATTGTAGTTCCTTGTATCTATATGCGTCAATCCGGGTGGAAACATAGCAGTGGAAGACCTTATACGGCGCACGTAGGAACATTCGCTGTCAACATTAATGTTGCAAGGTTCGGTTCACCGCCAATCTAATGATGATGACGGATTACATGCACGCCGTTACTCTAATATCACCTCATTTACCTGTACGTACAAAGTACACTCAATTGTTCAACCCGTTAAAGAGGGTAACCAGTAATGCATTGTTTTCACTCTATGTAAACGTGTATATCTAGGAGGGGGCAGGTTATTGAACAGCGGTGGCAGACATTAATAACACACAAAGGAACATTCGCTACGGACATTAATGACGGACGGAACTGCTCACCTCCAATCTAATAAACATAGTATGTTGGCTTACCTTTCCATTGTTTTAACATTTCTGCACCGACAGGCAGAACGCTGCAGAAGATAGATATAAATACATAGGTAGGCTATACCTGGCCATGTCCCCACGGTAGCGACTGGCTTAAGTAAAAGTCATTATAATATTCTTAAACACAGTTGAACATTCGCTGCAAACGTTAATGACGTACGATGATGTTCATCTTCTAACTAATAAAAAGCCGGGCTAACGACCCGTATTTTGGTTTAGATGTACCGTCTGTGACTCTTAATTTGTACCCATCGATAGTTGAAGAACCTTTACGAATGTAGGAGGTAGAACTCAGTGTTCCACGTTGTTATTAACGTGGAAGTTATTAGGCCACTCTAAAAGTGAAGTGGAACATACGCTTCAAACATTGATGTTGTATCGGAGTGGTTCAACTCAATCTAATCAAAACAGGGCTTAAGTACCTGAGTGTGGTTCAGATTTATCTTCTCCAATTCTAGTAGTAGTTAAATTCCAATTTTGCCCGTAGCCATTGAGACGAAAGTCATCATGACACTCTAAACAGCTGAGAGGAACATTCGCTTCTAACAGTAATGTCGCACTGTGCTGTTTAACCTCCAATGTAATCAAAACAGTTTTACGTCCCGAGCTGTGGGTTCGCGTTCTCTCCTTAATTCGTGTTGCACCCACCCATCGATAGTACTGTTGAAGAATCCATAGAACATGGGCGTGAATTCAGCGTCGGCTACATATCATGTCCGAAGCAGAGGTAGCGATTGGGTTAAGTAAAAGTCGTTATGACTCTCTAAAGCACGGTAGAACATTTGCTACAAACATTAATGCCGTAGGGTGCTGTTCACCTCCAATCTAATCAAGCCAGTGCTTAATGTCCCATTTTGTGGTTTAGTTTTACGCCGATAATCGAAGAACCCTTTATAAAAGGTACGACGCATTTTGATGCACGCGATGTTCGCGTAAAATCACAGGGTTAGGTGCAATCCATTAAGACCCTCTAAAGCACGGAGGAACATTCCTTTAGAACATTAATGTCGCACGGAGCAGTTCACCTCCAATCTAATCAAGACGGCATTTTACGCCCCGGCTATTGGTTTAGATTTCTCACATTCATGTCAGTACGTTCACATCAGCACAAGAAAGCCGGAATATCCGCGAACATTTGAGTTCGGACAATATGATAGATACGGAAGATGACAATATAATCTGGCCCCCCTCCCACCCCACCCCCGTTTTCGGAGACAAAGGCTGCAACCTTCAATAATGACGCATCCCATTTCGTCTAAAGCAAAATGTGTCACCTCTACTGTCTACTAGGATTTAAATCCGCGCATTGAGGCAAATTACGAAGCAGGTCGTGATATACAAATATTTTAGTTAATATTATTCATCGCCCTGGAACTGCCACAGATTTTCAGTCACGTGTGAACAAGGAATCCGTATGGGATTGGCATTATAGGCCGTTGGTACAGCTTACCGTGCCTGGGAACGCAAATAGGATTATCTTGCTGATCACATGAACGGAATGCACCTCTGGAATGAGGGGCACTTTGCCTACTTATATACAGCATAATCACATGATAACCGAAAATTACATTGGGAGTATACAAAGTGTTTGAGAAGATTTGCAGCCAGAGCACGCAAATACTAAATGTTGAAAATAATATAGGATTTCTTGGTCAATTTCGTAATTTAGCCACACAAATTCATTTTGTGTGCATTCAATTTCGCCGATTTTGTCACCGCAGCTGTATTTTGCAGTTCAAATTTGTTTTTTACCATTCGAATTCATACAACGATCATTCGAAAACATTTTGTTTGCATTCGATTTAAAACGTGTTTCTATTTTGTAAAATTGTCATTCAATTTAAAGCGAAAACATGTGTGATTACGTAATACCGCCTTCCGTGAAATCCGTTGGCGAAATTGAATGCAAATAGCGTGTTTTTTAAATTGAATGCTAAAAGTAGTAAATCACTTGACCGAAGAGCTAAATCGTATGAACAAAATGCAATTTTGAACCAAAATTGCAAGCCTTCAGCTCAATTTTGCGAAATTTAATGACACGCTTATCAACACGAATGAAAAGATTACGAAATTGGCCGAGAAAACCTATATAATACACATATTTTTAAACAGCCATGTGAAAATGATTGTCCCTAGATCAAAACTAAGATTGAAAGATAAATACAAACACTCGCTCTTTCTGTGTTAAAAAGGGTCAGAGTAAAGGGAATGGCCGATTGAGACCTTCTTAACTCTCTAATAACATAACTAAAATATTCATAAACATACAGTTGTCACAGGTACAGTCAATTCGTAATGTCGTTTTCCCAGGGTGCACAATTGATTTTAATAATTTTCTGAAGAAAAAAAAAATTCCCACTCCGTGCATCTCGAGACTGCAAAATCAATATATTTTGCCGAAACTTTTGTTTATAATGTTTTTGTCACTCATTTGATACTATCTTCCTAAGTGTACAGGTTGAGCCTCAATAGATGTTGTATTAGAGAGGTCGATGCAATTATACTTAATGAAATAATGTAACCATGTCATTATAGCGTTTATAGAATGTATACCTACAATAATATAAACATATACATATATATATTATAAATATTGAACATGATTATTGAATCTATTCTACTCGTTAAATCTTACGTCATGTATTGTACTGTATCTTGTATAATTATGTCCTGCAATTACAGTTATGCGTCATGTTATACTTTTATTCTTATGTAACATGTTACTATGCATGCTCACTTTTACTCTTGCTCCGTTGTTGAATTTACAATAAAGTGATATCAAATCAAATCTACCGGTTCTAGTTATAATTTCGTTGATATAAGGTCTGAGGAATTCGTAAAAAGGTGATATAAAAATAAAGATAAAGACGCAATACGAATTACTAGTATATAAATATAATCACTTACCCCATCGTGAATCAAACAAATCTGTTACAGAAAAGATGAGAAGTTAGGTTTAAGACCTTTTAGAAATGGGGATCTGACTACTGGAATCGATTTATTTGACAACTGTCATACGGAAATGTAATTAATTTGCAGGGAATTGATGATATATCCATAATATACAATCACGTGACTACACTAATATACCACGCATATTTCCAGAACAGTATTGGCGTCATCTTCCTTATATATGGGCAATTCCGGATGAGAGAGGCCAAAAATGGAAAATTTAAAAGTTTATGAAATACAATTTCAAAGCATGTTTTAGGTGGACAACGTCCTATATATTAGTGAATAGAAAACCGTTTGTGAATAACTTAATCCGTTTTTCTGAAAGCAGTGTTTGAACTTTTTGGGTTTTCGAGGCTTCAGAAATGAAAAAATGACTAAATTCAATACCAAATCAATAAATCATTGATCCCTGAACTTATTCCTTTGTATACTTTGCAGTTAAACTAGTATATGGATAATCTTCTTATTTTGTAAAGCACTTGTTCCAACCGGAAGCAATATTTGCTGGACAGAATGACAAAATTTACTCCGATTTGGATGTAATTCCGTTACCGAAATTCCAAGAAAGTTTTTTTAAAGAACTTTAATATTGATGAATTATTCTGTAATTGTAAATCCAATGCTAAAATATGTGTCCTTGAAATCCCAAACACCCAATTCCTTAATATCTCCACCCATTTCTATGAAAACATCGGTAACGGAATTACATGGTAACGGAATTACATCGGTAACGGAATTACATCGGTAGGGGACGCAACATTAATTTGACTTCAAAGTGGGTTGGAAGTTTTTGAAAGAAAGAAACACCACCTGATATACAGGGGGGAAAACAAAACCAACTACTGATGAGTAAAAATGTTCTTTGGCCTTACAAATAGTTGAGAACCAGTTTATCTATTAAACATATGCCAGGCATAGTTTTCAAAAATATTAAAAAAACAAATTCTTGCCGTCTTTGGCAAGAAAATATAAAATAGATCACCCAACCCCAACATCCTCCCCTTGTTGAAGTCTAAGACTGCAGGTAGTGTTGAGGATGATAGTGTCCAAGATAACAGCAAAAACACTTAGAACAGAGGAAAAAGCAACAACACAGTCTATAGTATTAGCAATGGCATGGAGGACCTCAAATTGAAATGGGTAGTAATTCAATATTGCAACGAAAACAATGCTAACAATTAATTGGCCAATTGATAGAAGCTGTGGATAGTAACATTACTATCAAATTATTGAAGCAAACAGTTCCAGAGAAGTATGGTTGGCCACAAAGTAGATGACTTTGGCCTGAAATCTCATCAGTGGCTCAACTTGAGATTGGCCTAAAAAGACCAAGACTACCAGTACCACTTTGCGCCAGCAGGAGTATTGTGTAGTTGTTTATGTTTCCCAAAAAGTTTCATCTCATTATCTCGTCAATCCCTTGCTTCTGCTTAAAAGCATTAAGACAATGGGCCCTTTGAAATTATGTCAGTATTATAAGAGGTCACCTGCAAATGTCCAGGATGATCCAGACACAATTGGGCTGATGACAGACTATACTTCGGCTATATTTCAAAGGGCCCATTACCCTGTTGCCTAATATCAAAACTCAAGGGATTGACTAGATAATGAAATGAAACCATTCAAATATTATAGCACCATACAGGAACTACAGAATAGGTCTACTGGTGAATATTGTTACCTGTAGTTTTTGTCTTTTTAAGCCAAGCTCAAGTTGAGGTACCGAGTTGAGAATTCGGGCCAAAACATTACCAATTTATGTTATTTTCTTGTGCCACTCGTCTTCAGCCTGCTCGTAGTGTGCGATGTTAAATATTCCCATTATTTTGTTGTTGATGATAAGCCATTATATAACGTGTTGGATTATACTTTTGCTTTGGTAAAAAGAACCTTTATCATAATCGTTTCGAATCCTTTTCAAACCATCAATCGTTTTTCGTCACACTGTACTTGTTGTATGGTTAAAACAATGTGCCAGATACCACACCTATGTCAATAATTTCCTGGCGCTCACAATTGCCCCGCTATACAGGCCTTCATTTTATATGTCCACAGTTGTAATGGGCTATTATGTCCGCACTTTCAATGGGCTATTATGTCAGAGATTTGCGGATACGGAGTAATCGATTTAACAAATCGAAGACAAATGTATTACTATGGACCCTACTAGTAGGGCACATGGTATTAATGTCCAGCTTCACTATTTGCATACAGCAGCATTCAACGACGCAAAACAAATTAATATCCCAAATGGCACACACTGGCCTGTTCCCTACTGGATGTTGTTATTCCCTTATAGAGTTAATGCAGGGCCCATCAGGTTCCCGTAGGCAATTGGTTAAGGCCCGTCACTGAATTTCGAGGCACAATTATATGTTTTCAATTAATATGTTTATTTTGTAATTTGCGTCAAGCTTGTCTATGCCTGTCTAATAATGATCTGTATGTCAACAGTATGTCTGCCAAAGTGTAAACATTGTAAAAGTATAATTGCTAATAATGGTAAGGTGGTATTCCTAAATGCTGTGGGGGGGGGGGGTTCTATCGCAATGACGCGGTACCCAGAAAAGAAGGGGATGGGATTCTTTGTTTTTCCTTCTGTATAGAAAAGTATTATGTTCTATAATGTCGGTGAACAATTATGAAGATGGACGAATAATGTAAATTTAAATTTGAGCAAGTGGATAGCGTGTTGCTTGCAATCTGTAGAATGTACAATTAAATAAGTGTTCATTCAATAGCATGAGCATGATTGTACGATTATTATTACATTTTACTGTTATAATTTGATTTAAAAATGCTCTATTCACCGTCTATAAAATGATCATAATACATTATACAATACCGTGCTCTCTCAACAGCAGAATTAATCAATGCACAATGTATACGTTTTTTACAACGTGATAATTTGATCGGACAAAACATCTGTTCTTTTCGAACCTATATAGTCTATAGTCTACAGCAGAACATAATGGCAATATAAAAGAAAATAATATAAAAGTGAGACTATACCCTTGACCTTACACCTAGACGTGTATGAATTATAGTCGCAAACTGTGTTAATTATTTGACGATTCTTTCGTGCACATATAGACAGCCTCAACGAAATTATCCCATTCACCACGGCAAGCTCGTGTACCATGTATCAACTATTATGGGACATGTAATGTCTTGTTAGCAAGAGGTTAAAGGGACGGCCCCAAAGGGACTTAGTAACATTGTCCAAATCCTAAAAATCCAATTGGGATTCTAGCGGTTCCCTCATACTTTGTTGTATTCGTATTAACAATAAAATCATGGGACAGGTTTCGGTTTTCAAATTTCCCTTTCATTAAAAAGATATTTACGATTGAAGTGTTCAGATGTTCAATTATCCACTGGATCATCGAAACCGTGTACAAAGTGAATGTAATGAGTTAGTGAATACCACTTTGCATTTTTGCTCATTACTCGGCCATATAACGTCCATTTAACTTGAAATGTTCACACAACACCCAGTGGACATATCAGATAACAACAATATACATTGTACCAACCACTCATCACTTTTTGCACATGTCAACAAGGTTACTAGATCCCTTTAACATGGTCAATGCAACCATTTAGTATTTGTAGTATAATTTTATGAAAACGGATATGACTTCGAAGGCAATAATGTTAAGTGTTCCCTCAATAATCGAAGTAAAATTCATATGCACAATGTCCGTACGCATCAATTTTATGTTGTATACTGGTATGCATAATTCATGTAATTATGTTATTCTATAAATAAAACAAAACACAAATCATGTACATATATTAACCTAGTTTGTCCCCTTGCCATCAGCAGTGGAATACAATGTATAAATGAAGATATATCACAGCTGTATACAAAACTTACAGAACAGAAATACAGAACTATAGTACAACATGGAAGCTACACTATAGTACATGTATATTTCGTTATACTGCAATCAATATCCATGCGCAAAGAAAGACCGATATACTACCCGTTATTTGACATTGGAATCTCTATTTCATGCTATTTATTTCATCTGTTTCAACTCATGAAACACAAAGAAATGAAATTGACAATGTAAAACAATATATATCCAAACAAACAGAAATTATACATGAGAATCCTATCATGCGAATGTGGTTCATAATTATTCCAATTATGATACGTATGTTATGTATGCGTGAATGTGTTTGTTTAAATTGTAATGTATTTGCATTGTATAATAATTCATTTCAAAGTATTCTAATAAACCGTATGTTGCGTTTGAACAGACGTGTGCGCCATGCAGCCTTTGCACTAAATCAGTGTGCCAGACGCAGGGAATACAATATGCATTAGTGGGTTATTGTACTTTTTTTGGAGTTGGGTAGCATAATTTCATTTTCATTATAGAAAAAAAATACAATAAAATCCTTCACAAAAGTTAAATATGTGTATAATAATATAGCCAATGCAATCAAACAAATTTAAATGAATGTATTCAACATCTTGGGCGAAAAGCACGTAGGTGGATTGAGCGCGTGACAAATACGTTACTATGTTCACATCTACGGAAGACAAGCACAGGGTGCACATTCATTTGTATATAATTCATATGGAAGACTGAAAACACTTTTAAACTTCTACCACCTACGCCATTTCACAAACATAATAATGTACATATCACGAAATGTGCTGTTCAACTGCATATGTATATATATCTATGTATCTATCTATCTATATATCTATCTATCTATCTATATATCTATTTATCTATCGATCGATCTATATATCTATCTATTTATCTATCACATTTTCTCTCTCTCCCTCCCCTCTGTTCTTCTATCACACGATTTTAATATCAAGCCCAAATTAACATGCACTGAATTAATTTTTGTAAAATATTTTTCATATATTTTGAGTCCTGTGACCTTGACCATATGACCCCAAGCTTTGATGGCTACATTGGCTCCCTAAGAAACATTCAGGTACCAAGTTTAATTGAAATCTAACATTTAGTTCTTGAGATTTTGCCATTACAAGCTTTTTTGCATATAATGAGTCCTGTGACCTTGACCTCAACCTCATGACCCCAACTTGTATGGCTACCTTGACTCTTTATGATACATTCAGGTACCAAGTTTGATTGAAATCTGATATTCAGTTCTTGAAATGTTGCCATTACAAGCCATTTTCTCATATTGAGTCCTGTGACCTTGACCTTTGACCTCATGTTCCCCCAAAACTAATCAGATCATTGCCATCCCGATATGTACACTCACACCAAGTTTGAAAGTGATCCGTCAACCGGTTCATGAGATATCGCGAGAACGAAGCATTTTTGCACATATATTGAGTCCTGTGACCTTGACCTTTGACCTCATGAACCCCAAAATATAATCAGATCATTTTCACCCCAATATGTACACTCATACCAAGTTTGAAATTGATCCGTCAGCCGGTTCTTGAGATATCGCGAGAACGAAAACGGGACGTACGGACGGGCGGACGGACGTACGTACGGACGGACGGACGGACGTACGGACGGACGGACGTACGTACGGACGGACGGACGGACGTACGGACGGACGGACGTACGTACGGACGGACGGACGGACAACCCGAAAACATAATGCCTCCGGCCACTTCGTTGGCGGAGGCATAATAAAACCTTACTATATCTAACTATCATGGTCAAAGAGCTAAGTAAGGAGAAACTATGCAGAACAAATTGATGTGCATAATTTTCCCGAAGGGCCACTTATCATATGAATAATCTATGCGGTAGCCAATCAGCCCCTATACGGTCAAAATATGAAGGGCTACTTATGTTATAGATTCTTTACCTTTACCCTTTCTCGTACAAAGTAGCTATCACTTTCCATTAAGGTTCGCCATTCATAATGTTGCACATGGTAAATGTGACATGGGCCATATCTTGCTATTGAACACAACATGTACAGATGTACAGAAGTTACTAAATACATTGAATATGATTATGATATATAGCTAATACAAACTCGACCTTTTGGGGAAATGTTACGACCCACTCTCCGGGAAAAGATAGTTACGTTGATACGGATAGAGGGAAAACAATTACCGTTAGCCCCCTACCGTTTCCTCTCCAGTCGCATTTGGTCAAAATAACTAAAACAAACTAGTGGTTTGTCATTATAAACTTGTACAACGGTCAGGTTAATATCATATAAATATTAAATATAACAAACATCTATGAAATATTTTACAGGAGTATAACATAATACAAATGCATGTTTATATCATTTAAATATATCACATGAATAATATCTAAGAAATATTTTACATTATAACATAATATTACAATTGCATGGCAAACCGTGAAGGAAAATGTTGTCAAACTTGGAAAGGGTTTGATATTAGCCCCCTACCACCCTAGCCCTAACAAATTGACCGCCCCAAAAACAAACAAAAACAGTGCCCCCCCCCCCCCCCCCCATCTAGAATGAACCTGGCTACGCCAAGGAGGGAAAAGGGCGTCCTGCCATGTAATGTTTATCCCCTTGTACGGTTTTCTATAAAAAGTGCGCCAAAATGAGGACTGGGATTACGCGGATATCCGATCACATGATACCGTACATACGAGAAAGGATTGGCGCACTTGTAAATCCACCAAAAG